>CM042549.1:9265000-9340000 GCA_023630585.1 Cranoglanis bouderius
AGTTCGCTTGATAAATTATGTTAATTTGCGTTAATTTCAGTGCTCACAAAATCGCAAAATCCGGGAGGGACTGTAATAGTTATTTTTCATGACCTTAATTTTTTTCTTATTTCTATTTATTTTACTTATATATGTAACTTATTTAGAGATTTAATCCCTTACATATATAGGTCTTATTCAGCTGTTTAGATTTTATTGGTTATTAAACTTTTTTTCCCTCCTCCATCCGAGATAATGAAGTGTTACTTCTGTTCATTCTTGAATATAAAATAATATTAGTGGTGTTGGTGTGGGGCCCCCAAATGTTCGGAAACTGCCCTGGGTACACTATATAAGGTGCATTCGGCAAGATTAGGTCTTTAACAGTGAAGTAGGTGGATTCAAATGATTTTTGAAGAATATTTTTGTTGACTCCTTGATCCCACCCCCTATTCCCACCCATGCTCAGGAAACTCCGACCGCACGATCCACGGTGGCCTGTAGAGTGTATTGTCTATAAAATGACTGACAGGAGCACATCCAAACACAAACGAGCATTCCAGAACGGAAATCAGTTTTCCAAATGAGTTTTTCTCAGCAACGTAATACACTTGCACTGAGGCCACGGCTTAAACCTTCATATTTTTATCATGTTTTACTTATCTTTCAGGTTATTTGTACAAATAGGACATTTTTAAAAATGACTATTGCACCTTTAAAGGGACAAAAGGTGATAGTACCACAAGACAGTTTAATACTATTTATTATGTAATAGTACTGATTATCTGTATTTCTGTATTATCTCTATATAATTGTAGATTTATTGTATATATCCTAGGTTATCTTTATATATCTGTATATACATTGTATATTATACATGGATAATCTGGGTTATATACAATATACATATATCTTACATACTGTATATTTATGACTATACTTGCATATATTATCTTTTTAAAAAATACCTATTAGAGGTTTTCTATTATAACATACAGTCATGTGAAAAAATAAGTACACCCCATGGAAATTGTTGGCTTTTTTGACATATTTGCGAACTTTTGCAAACATTTGATCCTCTTTGAAACAGTACTTATTAATAAACGTGATACACGCTATCAAATGACACATAAAATTGACATTTTGTAATTGACCTTAGTAATTTTCACAATTGAAAGGAACAAAAATCAGATCAGTCACATGGAAAAAATAAGTACACCCCTACATTTATCACACCTTCAAATGCATAAAATTAGAATCAGGTGTTGAAGATTGGGTGCCAGTGATTAGAACCTGCTTAGGGAGTGCAGGTGGAACCTGTCTTATTTATAGCCCTCTCATATCTAGTGTGTAGTGTTCCCTTTGTTACGGAGGTGTGTGGTGTCATCATGCCAAGATCTAAAGAGTTATGTGAGGTCTTCAGAAAATAAAAAGGTTGTGGATGCCTATGAGTCTGGCAAGGGATTTAAAAAGATCTCCAAATTATTTTAAATACATCATTCCACTGTAAGGAAAATCATCTACAAATGGCACAGATTTCAAATTTGTCCAGGACTGGCCGTGCCAGCAAATTCAGCCCAAGAGCAGACCATCTGATGCAAAAATAAGTATCCAAGAACCCCAAACATTCATCACAGGATCTGCTAGTAAGTCTTGCAACTGTTGGTGTCAAGGTGCATGCTTCTACAATCAGAAAGAAATTGCACAAATTTGACCTGCATGGGAGGCGTGCCAGGTAAAATCAGGAAGAATCAAAGATAGAGTTGTTTGGCCACAGTAACAGCAGACACGTTTGGCGCAGACCAAAGACAGCGTTTCAGGAGACGCACCTCATACCAACTGTAAAGCATGGTGGTGGAAATGTTATGGTTTCGGGTTGCTTCACTGCCTCAGGGTCTGGACAGCTTGAATTCTGCATCATACCAAAGAGTGCTTGAAGATAATGTGAGGCCATCTGTCCGAAAGTT
Source organism: Cranoglanis bouderius (assembly GCA_023630585.1). NCBI lineage: Eukaryota > Metazoa > Chordata > Actinopteri > Siluriformes > Cranoglanididae > Cranoglanis > Cranoglanis bouderius. The sequence goes on from CM042549.1 coordinate 9,266,947, forward strand.
GAAGTAGAACTGAAAGCGGACCTTTCAACAGGATAATGATCCTAAACACACAGGCAAATCCACCAAGGAATGGCTCAAAAAGAAGAAATGGAGGGTTATGGAACGGCCTAGTCAAAGCCCGGATTTGAATGCCACTGAAATGTTGTGGGGGGGATTTGAAACGGGCAGTACGTGCAAGAAAACCCTCAAACATCTTGCAACTGAAAGAATATTGCATGGAAGAGTGGTCAAAAATTCCAGCAAGCCTGGTGGACAATTATGCAAAACGCCTACAAGAAGTTATTTCTGCTAAAGGGGGCAATTCTAGCTTCTGTGGACAAGCGTGTACTTACTTTTTCCACAGAAGAATATCACATCTATTGATATTTTCTAATTTTCCTTGTGGTTTTCTTCAAGTATATCAACTTTATTAGTACTGTTTCAAAGATGATCAAATGTTTGCTTGTCCAAATATGTCAAAGAAGCCAACAATTTCCATGGGGTGTACTTAATTAATTTTTCATATGACTGTGTATTTACCATTCATACTGTTCTACCCAACAAGTATTGCACATATTCACATTCAAAGTTGTATCTATATCTATATCTATATATCCATATATTGGTACTATTTTGTTTCTGAGAGCACAGAATGATATTAATTAAAACAGCATATAAAACTGGCTGGACTTATAGTATACTATAGACAGTATAGTAGTCTACAGCTGCTTCCCTTCCTAAATACTTCTGATCTCAGTTGGAGTAATGTGAGACCGCGGAGGTGTGCTGAAGAGTCCGAGGGGGAAGAAAAAAAAAAAAAAAAAGGAAAAGTGCAGCTCCACAGTTTGGAGCACGGCCACTCGCATCGAGGCTGAGGAGAGGAGAAACTCTGAACACTTCAGCACTCCAGCAGGACGTCGGACAAACAACTCGCAGGTCAGATGGAAAGCAGAGGCGTTAAAGAGGAATAGATGGTGGAGAACTTGAGCACGTGCTGTTTGCGGGTATACTTCTGGACGGAGACATGGTGCGGGGAAAGGAAGAGTTGGCTCTGGTCGTGGCGCTCGGGCTGCTCGGCGTGTTTTTAGCGACCATGCAGCAAGCCGCAGCTTTTCCTGCCTGGACGTTTGAGGTAAGGTGTGAGTTTGGTTTTCGCGCTTCCTTGCAGTACTCCACATTAAAAACCTCTTTCTCGCGTTAAAAGGGCTGTGGTTCGAATGTGAATAACACTCATCTGTAGTGTCCTAATTGGCGTCCTATTCTTTAGACACTACATGGGTCAGGAAGCTACTCTGTGCATGAAATAGTATTATTGATAGAATGGTTTCAAAATCTTAGAAATTTCCACGTGACTGAACTGAGTTTCGTGAACACAATTTGTTTTCGTACATCCAACATAATTTAATCATGTATTAAAAAAAAAAAATCAAAAAAAAAAATCAAGCACCCCACTCACACCTGAGCCGGGGATCAAATCCTGGTCGCTGGTGTTCTGAAACCAGCCACATTACCACTACTCTATTTTACAGTAGAAACTTCATTGAATTGCGCTAATTTAAGGCTATAGTTATAATTCCCGACAGCGTTCTCGCGAGACGTCCATGTAATTGGTTTACGTTAATTCTACGTGAATTGATCATGCTCACTCTACATAATTCAATCTAGTAATGAGAAACTTGTTTTATATATATATATATATATATATATATATATATATATATATATATATATATATATATATGTATATATATATATATATATAAGCAATGAAATCACGTTTTGATGAGAAACTTAATATATTTTATGTAAACTATACCCAATATGTTCCCTTAAATCTGATTGACCACATATTACATTTTTTTTCAGTGTAGAATGGAGAATAGGTAGAATAATACTACTCCTAATAATAATAATAATAATAATAATAATAATAATAATAATAATAATACAACCAGATGCAATAATAGTCAAGTAAGCAATAAATAAGATGGCGCAGTAATGACATTTGTATGCACAGATCTGATTATGAATATATACAGTCTACTACATATGAACAATATGAAAGTGGTACAATAGAAAAATGGCAAGATATAGAATATGCATACACGACGAGGAAAAATATACAAATATGTGAAATATGTGGAGTGGAATGTGCAAAATGCTACTACTACTACTACTACTACTGCTACTACTAATAATAATAATAATATTTTTCCATGTCAGGAATCTGAAATAATAGGCGCACAATATGTAGAATAAAATTAAACTGTAACAAACATGAATGAGAATGAATAGATACAATAGAATAACAACAAGTAAAGAGACAAAATAAAAGACTCAATGACAAGATGGACCGCATACCAGAACAAATCCAAAGGACATAAACATAAGCAGGAGTATACAGTGGGTATAGAAAAGAATCACCCCCCTTTAAAATAATCACATTTTGTTGTGAAATGAAGACAGACACAGTTTTTTTTTTATCCAGCTGTATTTACTCAGTACAACTGATAACATCCAAGTGAAAGATATAACACCAACATGTCAGAAAAAAAAAACAAAAAAAAAAACAAAACAGAAATCACTGAGTTGGAAAAAGGATCACCCCCCTCCTAAAAATGACTTGTAAACTCAATCAGGTGTAGCTAATCACCTTCTCAATGGCACACAAAGCCATTTGACTTTCAATTGTGATCAGCTGTGGTCATTTTGATTAGCTCAGCATGAAAAGAGCTTTCCTGGAGCATTTTTCAGTCCTTGGTAGTGCAACTGAAGCAGTCAATCAACTATGGGTGGCAAGGCACTGTCACAAGATCTCTGGGATAAAGTTGTGGACAGGCACAAGTCAGGAGATGGATACAAAAAAATTCAAAGGCTTTATCAATGCCTAGGAGCACAGTGAAGTCTATTATTAAGAAGTGGAAGGTATTTGGTACAACACAGACCCTCCCTGAATTAGGACGTTGCTCCAAACTGGATGAAAGAGCCAGGAGGAAACTGGTCAGAGAGGCTACCAAGAGGCCTACTGCCACTCTGAAGCAGAGAGTGGTCATTGTGTGCAAATGACAACAATATCACAAATTCTCCACAAATGTTGCTTGTATGGGAGGGTTGCAAGAAAAAAGTCACCCACGACTGAGCTTTGCCAAAACGCACCTTGAAGATTCTGAGTCCACATGGAAAAAGGTGTTATGGTCAGATGAGACTAAAAGTGAATTATTTGGCCTCAACACCAAACGATATGTCTGGCGGAAATCCAATACAGCTCACCATCCAAATAACACCATTCCTACAGTAAAGCATGGAGGTGGTAATATCTTGTTATGGGGATGTTTCTCTGCAGCAGGGACTGGAGCACTTTTCAGGATAGAAGGAAAATGGATGGGGCAAAATACCATCAAAATCTGCTGCCCACTGCCAGAAAGTTGTCAATGGGAAGAAGGTTTACCTTCCAACATGACAATGACCCAAAGCACACAGCAAAACTGACCACACAATGGTTGAAGGAGAAAAAAGGTGAATGTCCTTGCATGGCCTAGTCAGAGCCCAGACTTGCACCCCATTGAAAATCTGTGGAATGACTTGAAGACTGCAGTCCACAAACGGTCACCATCAAATTTAACTGAACTTGAGCAGTTCTGCAAAGAAGAGTGGGCAAAGATTGCAAAGTGGGTGGTCCTTTTTCCAACTCAGTGATTCTGGTTTTTAATTTTTTAATTTTATTTTCTGACATGTTGGTGTTATATCTTTGTTATAAGTTGCACTGAGTAAATACAGCTGGATAAAACAAAAACTGTGTCCGTCTTCATTTCAGGCTGAAAAGCAACAAAATGTGATTATTTTAAAGGGGGGTGTGATTCTTTTCTATACCCACTGTACATACAGGACACCATACACATCAGCATGAGAACTGGAATAGCACTGAATGAAGAGTTTTTGGTTCAGCATTAAAATATGAAATAGAGGAGCTGTCACAGAGACTTTGAGGAAGTGAATTCCAAAATGTGGGAGCTATAATGCTAAGCACTGTAACGAGGAGTATAGGGATGATGAAGAAGGTCAGCAGTCAGTTCTTCTGAAGCTGGCAGAGCAAGTGGATAAAAAAAAAAAAAAAAAAGTAAGATGTTTAAAGCTTAACATTCATTGCATGGACCACCAATGTTCAAGATTTGTATAGGAGTTCTTTCTTTTAAATAATGTAGGACACTACAACGTTTATAGGGTGGTTAGCTTTCCAAAAAGCTACTTGAACCTTTTTCTGAGAAGAACTCTTTATGGATCTTAGGATAAAGACTGATTTCAGTGCAATCCTGTAACTCAATATGGTCCAAACTACAGATGGGTGACAAACCATAAAGTCTTTTGGTAAGGTGTTGGGCTACCACATGCCACCAGAACAGCTTCAGTGCAACTTGGCATAGCTTGTACAAGTCTCTGGAATTGTACTGGCGGGCTGAACACAATTCTTTCAAAAGGTATTCCCTCAATTGGTGTTTTAATAATGCTGGTAGAGAGTGCTGTCTAACATGGCAGTTTAATATCTGCCATAGGTGTTTAATTGGGTTGAGATCTGGTCAGTGTGAAGGCCATCATGTCCCGTGGATGGGGGTTGAGTCATCCTGGTAGAGACCACTCCCATCAGAGTAGAATAGAAATCTTTCATTCATTTCCAAAGGCTCTGTAGTTGGAACCATATGATTATCTGCATTATCGTCAACCATTGCTGTCTCATGTAAATGCTGTGTTCATTCAGCACTGGGATGTGTAGTTTTTGGTTGGCAGTTTTATTCCAGACCATAATCACTAAGCAAAGCAACCAAAAGGCCAGGATATTATCCAATTATTTATCTTAAACAATATCATTCACTAACAGGATAGGTATGTAGTTAACCGAGGATAGGATGCAAGTCTATAGGATTAAGCAATCCTAGGAGTTGAAGGGGTTAACAAAAATTATTTTAAAGTACAATACTGAGATGTTCTTATCAAAGTTACAATGGTATCAGTTCCCAAAATTGATAATGTGACAGATATGAATACGCATTATGACACTGTTACATAGTGTTTCCTGTAATTTTTTTAGATGATCAAGCAGGAAAAATTTGTATTAACAAAGTGTATACCTTCATCTAATTGTGAGACTGTCACAATTTATTGTGTAAACCTGAAAGGCTATGATAGCATGAGCATTCACCTTACTCATTTGGCTGATAATTTTTATCCAACGTAGCTTAGGTATAGTTGACAGTCGAAAGTTACAGGTTCTGCTCAAGGTCCCAATAGTGGTATGTGAAGTTTTTGGGATTTGGGTCACAGATCTTTAACCACTACAGTATCACTGCTGCATCTAATGTGTTGCGAACAATTGCAAAATAATTCCCTAAAGTTATAGGTACAGGTACATATTGTTGAACTGTCAGATACATCTTATAATTTAAATGCTGCAAGAATAACTTTTTCCTTCCTTCAGTCCAGCTACACTCTATTAGAAACCATGTTAACTGAACCTTTTTGATTTTGCAGTGAACTAGCCTAAACCCAACAAATTGGGAGAAAAAGTAAAGTCTGTCAGGTCCATATGGAAAGACTTTTGCAGATGCTGAGGCTGAGCAGTTTTGCTTGAGAACTGTGACGGTAAACATTGCTCGAGTCAAGTGTAATGTCAGGTTCAGGTTTAGTGGTTTCTGGCAGACTTTATGACAGGAGGGTCTGTGAAGTAGCCGCACTGTTCATGGTTTCGTTTGAGCAGCGAATGCCAAGACTCTGTTACTTTCGATGTGGAGTCTGCTCAGCTTTAATAGACTGTTTTGACTTGCATTAAAAAAAAGCTTTTCAGGTGGTGTTTGAGAACACCTTTTCTAAAGTTGGCTAGATCCATTTAATGGATGCTTTCTGAAGAAGCAAAAAAACTGCATCTGTCGTGGGGCTCTGAATCCTATCGTAGTGTGGTTATTTGAGGTTATTTAATAATAAGTCAAGGCGACTTCCACTGTAGAACTAATGAAGCGGTTTCAGATAAGTGGTGAAAAGAGTTTGAAATCACAACACAAGGCCAGTCAGCTTGGTGTACTACAATTAGACAAACGATAACTTGGCATCATGTAACTCCTATGACAACCCCAAAGGTTAATGGATGATTTAAATATTGTCATTTTTCTGGAATCAGTCATTTAGTGTATTTATCCAAATATCTTTTTGAAATGTATACACTCACGGACCACATTAGTAGGAACACCTGTACAGCTGTGAGTTTGTGCAATTATCCAAATCAGCTGATCATGTGGCAGCAGCACAGTGCATAAAATCAGGCAGATACAGGTCAACAACTTGACCTGTTTTTGGGCCAGATGGGCTGGTTAGAGTTTACACAAAATGGTGCAAAAAAACATCCAGTGACCGGCAATTCTCTGGATAGAGGAGGTCAGAGGAGAATGGCCAGACTGGTTCAAGCTGACCGGAAGGCTACGGTAACTCAAATCATCGTTCTTTGCAACCGTGGTGAACAGAAAAGCATCTCAGAATGCACAAGACAATGAACAATGGGGCTGCAACAGCAGAAGACCACACTGGTTTCCACTCCTATCAGCTAAGAACAGGCTACATTGGACACAGGCTCACAGAAACTGGACAGTTTCTGAAGATTGGAGGAGATTGGACAAAACGTCACCTGTTCTTATGATATTATTAGTTAGACATTCAAGTTTTTGCCAATTATTCCTCTGTACAGTCCACGAATAAACGCTACTAGTCTGAATGATACATTAAAAACCTACAGCATATGGCATTTCGTGTGATCAAGCTGCAATCCAAGCTGATCCTCTAAAGCAAACCCGCCATCGTTTGAGGGTCCGACACTGCCACGCTTGCCTTGGACTTCGGATGTCATTTTCCATTGACTTTCTTTAGGAAAAAAGAGAAGGTGTCTGCCAAGAGTGCAGCTTAGAACAACAAGCCTGAAAAAGCATGTGATATAAAGCCAGGCTACATGGCCTGTTTTGGGACTGTTTCCACTCAGGAATGTCTCCTCTCCCACACTGGCCCAAAAAAAAAAGGCGTCTGTCTTCTCTCTTTCTCTATAAACTGCTGTTATCAGTTTCTACAAGAAATCCAGATGGGTCATATTGACCAGGGGATTAGCATAATGGAAAGTTCATCATTGCACGTTGCAACACATATAGACACTGTTTCTGTATTACTGTTCTAGACATTGAAAATGTGGAAGAGCTTGACGTTTTATTCCAAGTCTGTAAACTTTTAACCCAGACACTTTCTGGCTTGCTATGATGTGTGATGTGTGTTTGTGTGTTCCAATGTAGAGGACTTTCAGTATTAGGTTACTCTTGCAGTAGTTTAAAGCTTCCTCAGTGTACAACTTTATCTCAAGATGGATATAATTACACAACAAACAAAGAAATAATCAAGGAGATTTCCTTCACTTTCTACACACGCTCTTTGATAAATAACTTTAAAAAAACAAAAAACAACAACAAAAAAACCAACAATTTCCTGAAGAATATCAAAAAAATGTTCTTTGTTCTTATACCTGCTCAGTAAAAGTTTAATGCCAAATGATTGTTTGCCTTTTATGGAATGTCTAGTGCATCTGTTAGAGGCTGTAGTGGGGACGATTCCAGTAGAGCACTGTGATCAAAAATTTTTATTTCCCCTGCTTGTTCCAAAGTTAAGCTTGCCAGCTCGTGAAATGACAAAGCCACACAAATTTTCAGCTGTCAGATAGTTACATAAGATCCACGTGTAGAGCACCATTTCAAACATGCACGCTAACTGCGGAGGTTGTAACTCTGCAGTAGATGTTTCAGTTGTAGCAATATCCTTTATGAATGTCTTTCATTACAGCAGACTGTAGCAGAGCTAGTGTTGGCTGGCTTCAAATCAAGCTCCGATAGTTCATCTTCGTTTAATACCACTGCTAGGTCGTCATAAACGGCTCTCGGGGGGTTTTCACGTAGATTTATACTTATCAGATGTTAATCAAGAAGTCCTTCATTGCATCATAAAGAACATATGCAAATACAGACTCAAATATTCCACACTATACTACTTTTTTTTTTTTTTTTTTTTTTTTAAATAAATAAAGTTTGCCAGAAAGGTTCACAGGGCATCTGGCTGAATACTAGAAGTGTACATCAGGACTGGGATCCACACAGAACACAACAAAAAAAGTTGTACTTGAGGGAGATTTTTCACCTTGTACATGAATGTCCAGCATTCATTCATCCTTAGCCTGGTCAGGGTTGTGGTGGATTAAATTACTTTACTAGTTTGTTTATACTGTTGGGAAATAGAACCAACGAAATTCGTCAGCGCTTTGTAACAGTCAGTGGTAATGATGTAACTAAGTTTTCCAACAAGTCTCCAGGACTTTGTTTACACTTTGCAGTTCCACGGTAACAGGACAATTTTGCCCCATTAACTTCAAGCCAGAGAAAAGAAAACGAGCATGGTGAACGACTGCTGTAACGAAAGTGATTACAAATCTAGATAAAAAAAATCTTAGCAAATATCTTGAAGATATGCTAATTCAACTAATATTTATCTCTAATAGATTGTTTTTCAAAAAATATTATTAAGCCCATTTGTAGATTTTTTTTTTTACTCATTTCAAGCTTGAAATTGTCTTATTCTGTTGGCAGATTGTTACAACACTGGGAAGGAAGGATGCACTCGCAGGGGAAAGTTGTCAGTTTATTATGCACAGTCAAAATAATAAGAACATTCAAAAGAAAGGGGACAGTCTAACAAAAGTCCAAAATGAAACAAGACAATAATCCCAAAACACGCTAGGGCAGTAATTCCAAATAGGTTAGTCATTTATACGAACACTTACAGGGCAAAAATCCAGGAAGTCATGAAACAGTAATCCAAAGGCTTACAGGGCAAAAATCCAGGAAGTAACGAGGCATGAATCCAAGAACCCGGGAACGCCGGGTAAACGAAACCATAGGAAAAAAACCACAGGAACCCGGGAACGCCTGGTAAACAAAACCATAGGAAAATAAACTACGATTCTTTATCTGCGTCGCTCCAAAGGGTTATACTAAATGATTCTTAAACACTTTCAGGTACGTCTAAATCAATACTCCACAACGAAGCGGACACAAACAGGGGCTTAAGTAACAGAGGTAATCCTAAAGCAAACAAGATCAAACAAGTGACACCTGGAAACGATAATCAGAAAATAACGGGAGAACCAATGACAGAACATGAATCAAAACCAAAAGGACCAATAAGGAAGCAGGGGAGGAGGGGGAGGGGGGCAGAGACATTACGTAAACAAAAACAAACGAGCACATGGCAAAGTAAACAAAACCAGAGTTCATGAATTAGTCCGGAGAGATTTTATGAATCGCGCTGGAATGCGCAACGTGGAATGCGGAAGGGCGCGGCTCCGCTAGCGGCGCAGCGAGAGGGAGATGCTAACACAGATACTGTAGTTTATCTTATTTTAAGCGTTCATTTCTAAAAAAAAAAAAAAAAAAAAGCTAAATTATCTGCCAATATCTTAAGTGTAAAATTAACAAATATGTCTAGAAATGGGCTGCATGTTTTAAAAAAAAAAAAATTTGTTATATAATATTCGCATAATGAGAAATATTAGATAACCTTTCCTTTATTCAAGATGCTGTCACTTGCTAAGGTGTGATTTTTTTGCAGTGCAGGAACTTGTTTCATGGACACAAACATTTAAACCAAACGATCAACAAACAAACAAACAAACATCATGTGTTCTTAAATTAATAAAATATTGGAATATTTGGCAAATTGCTGTGCTATAAGAGGAATAAAAAACTTCATGAGATGCTGTTATAAGAAAATAATCAACTTCAGCTCTGCTTCATGTCAAGCAGCATCATACCACCTCGTCACTGATTATTTTCCTATAACAGCACGCCACGCTGTTTTATTCCTGACATATTCTTTCTAGTAACTAGGGGAGTAGTAATTAATGGCGTAATTATGTAATACACATGGTGGAGATATTGGATAACACTTTCAACCTTATGTATACAATGAAATACTGCTGCAGTCTGAGTCTGATGTACTTTTAATGAGGCCACTGCAAGCTTCATAATACATCATGATGGACATTGATACTTCATTTAAAATTTAAAGTTGTCACTTTAGTTAGTCAACACTCAGATCTCAGCTCTCAGATTGAATACCCAAAGGAATGATTATTCCCCCCACACAACCCCCCCCCCCTCCTGTCCACATAGATTCTCTGTAAAGCAGCAGTGCTAGCACCTAAAACTGGACATAAAGCAGGGTTCAGGCAGAAAGACAAGTCACACAATACTAAGGGTTATGTAACCTATTTAAATAAAGCATCTGTCTGTTTGCACATTACAAATTAAAATCTGTTTGACAAATTCCTTCAAGATGTGCTTTTGGTTAACAAGCCATTAAAGCCATTAAAGCCATTAAATGAGTGCTACTATTAAAACCGTATCAGGAGACGAGTCACGCACATCGGAGCAAACGCATCACAGGCTTTGCCATTTGGCTAATCTGAGGTTTTTTTGTCCAAGGAAGAAGCTCACATGTCTGGCGTTTTGATCATTGGGATCCGCAAAGACGCCAGGTCCCACGTGCTTCACCTTTCCAGGAACAAGCGCTACACTCTGACGCCGGAGGAACTGAAATGGGACAAATTCAAGCTAACCTACAAGTAGGCTTGCTGCTTGTATAACAGTGCTCAAAGCATGATTTATGATCTTATTTAGTCACTTACAAGCCTGTAGAATAAGGACTTTTTTGTGTAGTGTTATGTAAAAAGTCAGTGAAGTTTTTCCAGGACAGTTCATCCAGGACATGTGGAATGTCTCGTAGTTTAACTGAATGAACAAGAGATTTCATTTTGCCAATCATACCAGAATCGTCATCAGCTCTGTAGAATGTGCTTGAGCACGAGTGGCCAAATTTCTTAAAAAGGTGCTGTTTATGTTTACAATTCCTGCTGCAGACTGCTGTCATTCCCGAGGAACCTGATGAACCCCAGTGACACACGCCGGGGCATCGCCAAGGCCTTTGCCATGTGGAGCGACGTGTCACCTTTCAGCTTTAGAGAGGTGCCTGATGATGAGGAGGCTGACATCAAAATCGGTATGAGCATGGACTTTCATATTCAGTGCCATACATATAAAAAAAAAGTTACAACTACAAACCTAAGGCACTTATTGGCGAGACATTAATGAAGGAGAGGATTAACGATGACAAAAACATTCGCTGTAATAGCAGTAGTGCTGATCATCCGTGTGTTAGGAAGAGGAACAAAATGAAACTATATTCATCCCGCATAACATTTTTGTCCCAGTTTGCTCAAGACAACACAAATAACAAATTTAAAAAACCTATAATATGTAAGAAAAATAGAAATAGTCTTTGTAACTGTACAATATGAGAACATTAACAATAATGTGGTTGGATTATAGGGCTGATTTGGAGATGTGAAGAGGATCATGTATGTATTTTTTATGTAACATTTCTAGTCTGTTCTTAGGAATTGTTTATCCATTAATACGTTTAAACGCTATATGATAGAGAGGTAATCCAAATTCATTTGAACACACCCTCTGTCTTCTTTGCACATTTAAAATTGAAATATATATTTATTACTAATCCAAGATGTAATCTCATTTAACAAACAATTACAGCTACGAGAGCAGTGCATTTTGTAGAAATCCATCAGAATAGTAAACCAGATTCATCCCAGGGAATGTTCACCTAAATTCCTGGCCTTGATTGCAGACATCATTTGTTAACATATTATGTCTGGAAACTATCACAACCAAACACAACTGAACAGGGTATAATTAGTTCCATTCATTTGAAATAGCTCTAAATCACTTTAATGACAGAAAAGAGGATCAAATCCAGATTTTGTGCCACATCTTTGCTGTTATATTATTCATTAGAAAGCCAAAATACCTGTGGCTAGGCACAAAAATCCTAAATGCAAGTTGGACAGAAGATGCACAATGCCTATTTTACATGAGGACTAAGGGCCTTGCTTAAGGGCCCACAAGTTGACAGTTTCAGACTCTCCAACCACTAACACAGAACCTTAACCACTATTGGCCATTATTATGTTTAAACAAATGAATTCGAAATGATTTGCACCAGACCTTGGAGATTGTTGATTATTAACAACATTAACTAAATACACTCTCATGTGGGGGGCTGGGGTTTGGGGAATCAGGTTTTGACCAAAATTGAGTTTTTATGCCAATAATATACTTTGACTTTTCTACCTTAAGGAAGCATAAATATATTTTTTTTAAAATGACAGAAATGTTTTTAATTAGGTTACTTTGCCTTGGCTTTCTGCCAGATCACATTAGGTAAAAAGCCAGCAGTCAGTCTACCCTAACATGTCTAAATGGTAGTTAAGTGTGCTTTTCTAATGATTTGAACAAGTTTTTGGATTAGCTACAAGCCTAATCGATTCCATTTGTAATCAGACACTAGTTGTCAAAATGCCCATAATGCTCATGCACATGCCACATCAGTGCTCATGTCACATCATCATTAAAACGCTTAAATGAACTAATTACAAAAAAAAAAAAAAATCACTTAAAAGAAATTTAGTCAACATGACTGACTGAATGAATCAGTGATTATTTCTCCACCAATTTAAAAGTCAACAGGGATGAGTGGAGTGATGAGTGTTTAAATGCCACAAGTGACTTTTACCTCAGGTGTTGAGACAGAGACTGGTGTGGTAGATGCTGATAATCAGAGTGAGAACTTGGAAATCTTTCAAAAGTAGGGTAGGTTATAAATGTAGAGATAGTTGGGGTGTCTTTCAGTGGAGTTAGAGGAAATGGACTTTAAAACGCTAAGACTTCTGAGTTCTCAGGACTTTATATAGCAGAAAATGTCAAACTTTGACCACACAAAGAGCTTTCCCATGTCACCACACATTGGTTTATAGTGCATGTTGTAAGAAAAACTCATCTTTTAATCATTTTATGCCCATGTGGAATTCATTCAGATTGGGTAAACCCTAAATTAAAATGGAAATGCATTGTGAATTCAGCTTACTTCTGTGCCAGGCTGACCCACATAAAAACCTATTAGCATTAAAATTCTAATAAAAACAATATGTGTTCCAAATGGTTACTTTAACGGATGTTTGGCAACACTTGGGACATTCTGGACCAAATGAAATGGGGATTTTGAAAGTGTGTGCCAGAGAAATTAGAGTTATCTTCCATGTACGTGCACTTCAGGGAGAGGCTGAAAGTTAGTCAAAGCCTAAATTTCAGGACTCCTTTAATTTATGTTCCTTGGGGCCTTTGAAGGTTGTTTTGTGTTGATCTAAAGGTCAATCGTCTATATTCATCGGTCTGATTATGAGTTATGAATACAAGCGCTCCATTTCTTTTGGCAGGCTTCTACCCAGTAAATCATACGGATTGTCTGCAGTCCTACCTGCATCACTGTTTTGATGGCATCACAGGTGAACTGGCACACGCTTTCTTCCCTCCTACTGGAGAAATCCACTTTGATGATGATGAGTACTGGATTTTGGGGAACATGCGCTTCAGCTGGAAGAAAGGCGAGTAATCAAAAACTCCAGATTCCCCATGTACACCACTCTCAGTTCTCATTCTCTGGCCTTTGTTTAGACTGCCGGGTTCAAGACCACAACTTCACTGGAATTGATCCCAGATTTTTACCAGGATTTCTTTTAAATGCTGCATTTACAGCACAAGCCATTTACCCCCACTAGGAAAAGATTAAACACTGATCACTAAATGAGCCTAAACCTACCGAGTGTGCGGCATGGCTGCTGTTTTTCCACATTTTGGCTGTGTGGATTTAGGAAAGACGCCTTGGAGTAGGCGATGTAAACAATGTAAATGACACTGACAGACAAGGGTAACTAAACTAACCACACAGAAATTAATATGCTCATGATCAAAAACACATCAAAGCATTCTATAGTGAATTTGAGCCAGAGGCATTTGGACATCATGTAAGAGCCACACTAATCCAGTCTAATCAGACAGACAGATGAAAACAAAACTAAGGAAGTGTTAATGGTAGACCATAATATACTCTTAGGGAAAATGGTTAAATATACAACCCTTTGGTTTGTCCCTCTGGGGGAATCCTTAGAGAGAATCCCTAGAATGTTTCCTTCCAAGTAGATTTAGAAAGCTATAAATCAATAAAATGATCAATAAAAGAACCCCCAGGAACTATTTTTATGTAATGTCTACAGTTATTCGAAATGTCTAGGTTTCTTATATTACTAAGCAACCTTTAGTGTGAAGGTAGAATACAGTATACGGTATATACACTCACTGGCCACGTTAACAGGAATGGCTGTACACCTGCTCATTCATACAATTATCCAATCAGCCATTCATGTGGCAGCAGCACAATGCATACAATCATGCAGATACAGATCAAGAGCTGTAGTTAACGTTCACATCAAACACCAAAATGGGGGGAAGAATGTGATCTCAATGTTGTTTATAACAGGTGGGCTGGTTTGAGAAACTGTTGATCTCCTGAAACTTTCACCCACAACGTCTCTAGATTGTTTACAGGTTGGTGTGAAAAACAAAAACAACATCCATTGAGCAGGTGGAAATGCCTTGTTGATGAAAGAGGTCACAGGAGAATGACCAGATTGGTTTGAGCTGACAGATGGCTACTGTATCTCAAATAACCACTCTTTACAACCGTGCTGAGCAGAAAAGCATCCCAGAATGCACAACATGCCAAACACTGAAGCAGATGGGCTTAAAAAAAAAAAAGAAAAAAAAAAAGAAAAGATCATCGGGTTCCATTCCTTTCATCCAAGAACAGGAATCTGAGGCTACATTGGGTACAGGATCAAGACCACCACCTGGTCTTTCTCACTATTTTCAACTGTCCACTTTCGATCCTGTGCCCAAGGTAGCCTCAGGTACCTGTTCTTGGCTGACCAGGATCTGGATGATTTCATGCATTTTATGTTGCCACATGATTGGCTAATTAAATGATTGCATAAATGTGCAAGTGTATACTGACCTGATTAGTGATAACACTGCAGGAAGGTAATTCTGACTTCATATGAGCACGTGTGATTGTTCTTTGAGCAGGGGTGTGGCTGACTGACCTGGTGCACGTAGCAGCTCACGAGATTGGTCACGCCCTTGGGCTGATGCACTCGCAGAACCCGACGGCCATAATGCATCTCAACGCGACGCTGACTGGCCGCAAACTCATAACGCAGGACGACGTCTGGGGACTCCAGAGACTCTATGGTGCGCAGATAGAACAGCTGGTTTCATTTAATACAGGAGCAGTGAGATAGGTTAGCCAAGACAGGGACTTGTGTAATGCATGCTGATTCAATGCTTAGTAATGATTGTGAAGAAATGTCTTGGCATGGAATTTTAATGTTCTCAGAAAAGTGCTCAAAACAAATTCTTTAGATTCTTTCAAAGGTAGTCAGCAAGAGTTTACGTGAAGACTTCTGTGTTTTTAAGGCTTCATTTACATGTCCTTGATCTCCACTTTCTTCTTTCCCATCTTTCCCTCCCTTCCTAATTCTTCTGTCTCTCCCTCCAGGATGTTTGGATAGATTATTTATCTGTCCCACTTGGGCCAGGAAAGGCTACTGCGAAAGCAAAAGAAAGCTCATGCAAAAGCACTGCCCCCTCAGCTGTGACTTCTGTTACAGTAAGTTCTTCAAAAATTATTCAGAAATTGATAATCTGTGAACGCTGACATTGCCATAAGCCAATCACATGTCAGTTACATTGGTTGCACTTTGACCACTACACCAAAAAAAAAAAAGAAAAATCTAGAAGCTAAGATACTTTTGTTCTTGCTTATTTGTCTATTTATTTTTCCAAACCCAATCAGAACTCTTTAAAATCTAAGTTTTAGATACTCTGATACTTGTTAGTACATTTATGCCAGAAAATCCCCAACAGCATGTATGCTTCGGTTACTAAAGAAGTGCAACACATAACTTTAGTCATGATGTAAAGCTCTCAAAAGATACTTTGGACATGAGGCACTTTTCTGCCACATTAAACTTACATTGAAGACCATATAATTTTTTTTTTTAGTTTTGACCATAATAATCTTGATGTGGTGGTTCCAAAAAAATGTCATTAGACAACAGGAAAAAAAAACAGAGACACATTTGCCCTCATGAAGAAATAATGGTATTATGAATGTGCATATTGTAAACACTAAAATCTACATCCACTTTCTTTGTTTTCTTTGCTAATGCCACCTGGTTAGACTAGCACAGATTTCAGTAGCTAATGTACAGTAATTGGCAGCAAGTCAGATTCTAGCTAATGGTAAATATTAGTTAATTACATGATATTTTACTTTTTATTAATTCATTGTCACAGTAATAATACACAGCATTAATCATGAATATGACCAGTAAACTTTCAGAAACTGAATGTTGTTTTGGGGCAAAATGGCATAGTACATGTAGAAAAACATACTTTTTTTTTTTACATGAAAATATTGCTTTATGTTCATCAGTTAAATTGACTTCTTAATACTTTTAACATTCTTAGTACATTTAAAAATAGCAACTTTTTTTTTTTTAACTTGCACTTTGAGTACATAATTTCTCAGTACATCTCCCACCCGTCCTACCTCCGCCCTGTGTGCGCGGGGTTTGCAAGTTCTCCCCGTGCTTGGGGGTTTCTTCCGGGTACTCCGGTTTCCTCCCCCAGTCTAAAGACATGCATGGTAGGCTGACTGGCAATTCCAGATTGTCCGTAGTGTGTGCGCATGCGCAATTGTGCCCTGCCATGGGTTGGCACTCCGTCCAGGGTGTCCCCCGCATCGTGCCCCGAGTTCCCTGGGACAGGCTCCAGGCTCCCTATGACCCTGTGTAGGATAAGCAGTATGGAAAATGGATGGATGAATTTCCCACACCTGACTGGCAGTTTCCACACCAGTCTGCACACATAAATGAAATAAATGCACTTTAGTTCAGGACATCTTTAAATGAGCCAAAATAGGAAAATATAAAGAGAATAGACTTAAGCCCCACTAATACTTCTATCCAAACAGGAAAAGTTGCTCACTGAACCTGAAGTGTCCAAAAATACCCGCACAGCACCATTGTGATCGGCTAGTAGACAGCATCTCTCAAACGTACTTATTACAGAAAGTGTTGGTCCAAGAAAGTGCATTTCTCGTGGTGCGGTGGAAGCATTGTTCCTTTTAAAGCAAGCAGCTTCTAAATAGTAGTTATTTTATTGACCGATTAGCTCAGAAAAACAATCATTTTCTTAACATATTCGACATGGTTTGGAACTGATTGACGCACATAAAAAAAAAGAAAAAAAAAGAAACAATGTAGTGTTTATCTCTGCTACTCTGTCATTAAAATAGTTGAACAAGTTGGTCAGTTTGAGCCACTTTTCTATTTCAAGTCAGTGTAGTGGAGATGTTTATATTGAATCAGTGTTTTGGTACTTGGATTAACTTGACAGCTGCGTGATAGAGGACAAAAAGAGTGAAGTTCTACAAGTGTCGAGCTTTAATTGAGCCTTACGGAATGTTCAAAAGCCTCAAATGAAACTTTCATTTTAATGTTTCCAATTAGATGATGCAATTCAGTATAATCTTTCTCATATGAGGTTGCAGTTAAAACTGTAACATCCTCATCTCAGTCGAAGCACCTCCTTTTTTTTTTTTTTTTTTTTTTTTTTTTTTAAACAGACAACAACAAAATGTGATCATTACAGCTTCATACCCACTCCCTTGTTTTTTCATGGACCGATCCTACTGGTCTGAAAGACTAGGTTTGTCCAAAAGTTTGTTTCAATCCCTTTAGCAGACTAATAAATGCCATTTTGAAGAGAGACATGTTTGAGAACTACCATCCATCCATCCATCCATTTTTAGCCTCTCATTAAGTAATGATGCTGGCTGCTAAATACAACAGAGTAGATAAACTTGAGGAATCCAAAAATTTTGAGACAGGTCTGTATGCTAGAACACACTGGGAAAATGTCTCCTCCTCGAGCCAGACTGGTGCAAAAAGCAGAAATTTAGTTTGTTTGGATGAAAAGGCATTTCCTAGTCTGGTTCTCATTGCAGTCAGGGTGAAATTTGGTCTTTCGGGGAACATGTTTTGCATGATTACAAGCCACTGAAATCCCAGCATGTGGCTTGTGGGCTTCAGATGCATAATGATCAACATTGTGTGAAGCAGGACCAAAACATTTGCGGTTACGATGAGTTAGAAGTCTGTAAAGTTTCCAGACATTTCCGTCTCCAACAACGTGGATGACATGATCATTCATTTTCAGAACTCAGGGTAAACATTACTCAACAATGTCTGTGGTTGCTCTTTTTGGAGATCAGTTTGGCTTAAACCTTGAGAAACCTGGTCAGATTCCAGGATGTGAAGATGAATGCCATAAACAGTTTTAAATACACATGTTGCAGACGTTACAGTATCGCATGTCAGTGCTTACTATCTAGATTGTCATTATTCCCAAATAGACTTCCCTTTTCCTACCGTCGCCCCGACTCCAAAGCCACCACGGACCAAACACAAGCTGGTTGCTGAGGGAAGGAAACTTACCTTCCGCTGTGGAAAGAAAATTGCTGCAAAACAAGGAAAAGTGGAGTGAGTGTTTTTAAATTTTTTTTTATTATTTGTTACCCAATCACTGAACAGTGATGATTGGATTGTACATTTAAAAAAAAGTTGTTTTTTTTTTTTTTTACATCAGCTGTACTGATCTCAATTTGGAAGTTTGAACAAGTGGTCCACCAAGAAATGACTACATTTTCAACCCAATGTTTACCTTTAGGTTCACTCATAATCCACTAATCTTCACCACTCTGATCTTTGTAGCTGGTATAAAGACGGTGAGCTGCTGGAGTTCTCTCACCCTGGCTACATCACCCTGAAAGACGATCACATTAGTATCGTGGCTAATGCTATCAACGAGGGTATGTACACCTGCATCGTGAGGAAGAAGAACAAGGTTTTGACAACCTATTCGTGGAAGCTACGGGTGCGCTTCTGAGGATGTCAAGACACAACATGAAATAGTACTGACAGAAACCACTTTTTGGTTTTGTCCAAAATGAGCGTTCCATTGTCTCTGCCAGTGTTTTCCTTATTTAAAAAAAAGTCTGTGATCAAGTGCTGTATAGGAGGAAAAGGAGAACAAATGAGATGCAACCAAAGGCTTAAGTTCACCAGAGCACCATGGAACCTCACTTACTCGGGCACATATTCCTCTAGATTCATACATAAAGCTATCAATATTTTTATTTCAGGGTCTTTTTTTTTTTTTTTGGTAAATTTGTTTCCGTAGGTGCTAAATAAAAAAATTTATTCTTTGAGAGTTGTGGCTTTTCTTTATTAACTTATTGTGGATCATTTTGGAAACAAATTCTCCTACATTGAATAAATTGCTTGATGCAGCAGTAGACAGTAGAAAAAGGTATAAAAGTTTCCACATGTTTAAACTCATCATGAGCTCAAAATTCTACGAATGCAAATCAGAAATGTCCCTAACTCTATACACACCCACTCCCTTCAAATGGAACTCAGTGTTACAAAGAGTGTATTTGAATTAGACGTGTTATGATTTGAAATTTTGATGGTGTGATAATTTAAAAATATCATGGTTTCACGGTATCATGGTATTAATCAACAATGTAAACACACACAAGCTAGTGGTGAAAATGAAAGGAAAACTGCCGTATGTACTTGTTTTCATTTTGGTTTTGGCAGAGAGAGAGAGAAGAGTTTCCTGGAGTATCTTTAAACTGAAGAAAAGCGTGAAAACATTTCACATAACTTTTCCATAATATCTATTACATAGTCAGTATTTATCACTTTGTCATTAGAAGATGAAATTGCGTGTCTACATGAAAGTCCGGGCATAAACCGTGACTAACCATGAAACCATGACAACCCTAATTTGCATACTGATTGGTTTATTTTATGATGAAAACACTTGCCTGTTACATGCTCAGTACAAACTCAGATCCTCAGATTTTCAGCTTCACAGTTTCTTACAATGACAATTTTCACACTTTAACCAGTCTACGCATTTAAAATCCATATAATCCATGATGAATTTTAGTCTTAAAATGTGTTCTGAGGTGGCTGAATATCCTATGAAGCCAGTAGCTGCGGTGCCAAGAAGTTTACCAGCAATTGTACTTCAGATGTCTACCAGCTGTATGAAATTTCAAACATTTAATTGGCAACTGTGACTATTGAAGAAATGAAAACACAGGCAGACCACACAATGATCATCCAGTGAGTCGGGGCTACTTCAGAAATTCACCATGAAACAAGATGCTATATACAGTGGGGGAGAAAAGTATTTTATCCCCTGCTGATTTTGTTCGTTTTCCCACTGACAAAGAAATGAACAGTCTATAATTTTAATGGTAGGTGTATTTTAACAGTGAGAGACAGAATAACAAAAAAAATCCAGAAAAACACATTTCAAAAAAGCTATAAATTGATTTGCATTTTAATGAGTGAAGTAAGTATTTGATCCTCTATCAATCAGCAAGATTTCTGGCTCCCAGGTGTCTTTTACACAGGTAATGAGCTGAGATTAGGAGCACTCTCTTAAAGGGAGTGCTCCTAATCTCAGCTTGTTACCTATATAAAAGACACCTGTCCACAGGAGCAATCAATCAATCAGATTCCAAACTCTCCACCATGGCCAAGACCAAAGAGCTGTCCAAGGATGTCAGGGACAAGATTGTAGACCTACACAAGGCTGGAATGGGCTACAAGACCATCGCCAAGCAGCTTGGTGAGAAGGTGACAACAGTTGGTGCGATTATTCGCAAATGGAAGAAACTGTCAGTGTCCCTCAGTCTGGGGCTCCATGCAAGATCTCACCTCGTGGAGTTTCAATGATCATGAGAACAGTGAGGAATCAGCCCAGAACTACACGGGAGGATGTTGTTAATGATCTCAAGGCAGCTGGGACCATAGTCACCAAGAAAACAATTGGTAACACACTACGCTGTGAAGGACTGAAATCCTGCAGCGCCCGCAAGGTCCCCCTGCTCAAGAAAGCACATGTACAGGCCCGTTTGAAGTTTGCCTGAATGATTCAGAGGAGAACTGGGTGAAAGTGTTGTGATCAGGTGTGGTCAGATCTCTTTGGCATCAACTCAACTCGCCGTGTTTGGAGGAGGAGGAATGCTATGACCCCAAATCATAACACCATCCCCACCATCAAACATGGAGGTGGGAACATTATGCTTTGGGGGTGTTTTTCTGCTAAAGGGACAGGACAACTGCACCGCATCAAAGGGACAATGGACGAGGCCATGTACCGTCAAATCTTGGGTGAGAACCTCCTTCCCTCAGCCAGGGCATTGAAAATGACCTTAATGACTTGGAGAGGATCTGCAAAGAGGAGTGGGACAAAATCCCTCCTGAGATGTGTGCAAACCTGGTGGCCAACTACAAGAAACCTCTGACCTCTGTGATTGCCAACAAGGGTTTTGCCACCAAGTACTAAGTCGAAGGGGTCAAATACTTATTTCACTCATTAAAATGAAAATCAATTTATAACTTTTTTGAAACGCGTTTTTCTGGATTTTTTTTGTTGTTATTCTGTCTCTCACTGTTAAAATACACCTACCATTAAAATTAGAGACTGATCATTTCTTTGTCAGTGGGCAAACGTACAAAATCAGCAGGGGATCAAATACTTTTCCCCCTACTGTAACACCTGCGAAATTAAAGCACTTTATTTCTCGTTCCAATTTTTAAACTCCCAAATCTTTTAAGTATTCATGACTAAAGTGGAGAATATCGACTTCAACGGAAAGTCACTCTGGCTTCTTCGCTAATAAAATGGAGGAGGCGGACTTGATTGTGCCGAGTGTGTGTGCAGTGCAAAGAATGACATCATTTTTGGACATCTGGTGCTAGAGCTGCTTTCAAGGCTGCCCTGAATGTTTTCCCCACTTTTTGTCATTTCTGTTTTAAACGTCAGTTTCGTAACTGTTGCTTTAACTAAAAAAAAAAAAGAAAAAGAAAAAAAAAAAAAAACTATTGAAACTTGAGAAATAGTAAAAGTGTATAAATAGACTTGGAAATAGTTTATTTCTTATAACCCAATATCACCTGTGTCAATGACTGACAGTTTTGGCAAACCGCATTATTACACAACTCCAGTTATGAATCCATTATGTGTAGACTGGAATGCGGTTTGAAATTTGAACAGTCCTTCGTCTGGTGCTTAAAAAAAAACCAAAAAAAAAAAACCATATGAAACTCTACATCTATACTTAGTGAAATAGAGTGGAAGTTAAAACCTTTAGACAAACACAAACAGGACAAAAAAAAAAAAAAAAAAAAAAAAAAAAAAAAGAGAGACAGCAAAAGAGAGAGAGATTGAATTATATCAGAAGTCAGAACCCCAATTTGGGATTATGTGTAATGGAGGAGCAGTTCATTGCCTCTAACTGCTAGGAGTAGATGAACAGATAGGACTTGAATTTCTCCATCTTCATACTGTTTGCGTCAGGGAGCCTTAGAGGAAAATCTGGTCAGCTTTCAGGGAGTCTCTTTTAAACAGAGTCCTGGCATTAGTGCCACAAAGAGCAAACAATTCCCTTAGCTCTGGCCTTTTACCTCAGAACTTCAGACTGAATCCTGGGCCTGACCTGGACAGTCCTTGGTTGGCCGTCGTCAAGTGGAATCCAGTGTCTTTCAGATCGTCATCACCCTAAAAACAATAAAATAAATAGAAACGAGGTGAAAATTGTGAGCATGAAAAGGTGTTTAGAAGAGAAATCAGGTACTGTGTGAAATCATTCATCCTATACTTATACATGTTCCTCATCCGTTTAAACCTGTGCTAGCTGAAACAGCACTCAGTTCATTGCTTCTTGGCACTTCTTCAGTCTAAGAACATTAAATTTGGTTGTTTTGGCTTCAACAGAGTTCAGATTCATGGAGGGACTCCTTAAGACCAAAGTCAGACAATACTGTATAAGTGATATTTTGAGTTCCACATGTACAGTAAGGCTTCCAGGCACAACACTGGAAGTTAAGCTATACTGTCTCCTACCAGCTGGCTGTAGCCCAGGCCTCCCTCCGGGGCTCTGGGGCTCGTTCCTCTTTTCACCCGCTGCTGTTCGCTCTTCGCCGGCCAAGTTGGGAACACGGAGGGCTCGATGGGGAGCGGTGTTTCCCGAAAATACTCGTGCTTCAATGCCTCATCAGCGCTGATCCGTTTGGCGGGGCAGTAGGTCAGGAATCTAACAGTGAGAGATGGCAAGCTTGATTTACACAAGAGACAAAATGGCTTGCATGCTAGCCCAAGCTCATATTTTTTTTGAGCTTCTCTTTTATTTTAGCCACTAATCCATCAAGTGCATTGTAAAACAGCTGACTTAAAACACCATGCAAAAATATTTGGTTTTTGTGGATTACTCAGCTTTGTGTAATCTGGCAGCCCACACTACTTTGTCTGCAGCTGTCTTTTCCCTACTGCTTTTAACTCTTCTTATGAACGATAATTCTACTGTAAAAGTCAGATTAATCCAAATCCAGAACGGTCTGGCAAAGTTTGCAATGTTAAGTGCAATAAAAGTGCAACGATAGCAAAGAGGTGAGGCTCAGCATTGAGTGGACTGTGTAAAGGATTATTTAACAAATACACATGGCCCAGTGTACTGCACACCAATCTTGATTCCACTAGTACCTTCTTTGCAATGCAGCGGCTGAATCCAGCATGACCAATCACAATTGTTTATGCAAAGGTTGCTTGTTTAACTAACAAGTGCATTTTCCTTCTGCGTGTGCATAAACATTCTTGGTTTTTCAGACTGTTTCGCTCAATTTGCATCATTCTCTCAAATAAACAGTCTACCACATCTGAATGTTACGTAAAATTCAGCGGAAAAAAACGGTGACCTTTAAGTTTGCTCTTAATATATCAAAGATTTTTAAACAAATAATCAAGGCTATATGTTAACATGATGTAGAGTTTAGATACAGTTGAGGTCATACGTTTACAAGCGCCTTGCAGAATCTGCAAAATGTAAATTTTTTTATTATTTTTTTTAAATAAGAGGGATCATAAAAATTGCATTTTTATGGGGGTGTAAACTTTTGAACAGGATGATCAGAGTAAATTATTTTATTATTTTATCAGAGTAAGATATTTACATGTTTCCCAAAAGACAAAATAACAATTTACACCAATCATCCTGTTCAAAAGTTTACATCCCCCTGGCTCTTAATGCAGTGTGTTGCCTTCTTGAGCATCAGTGAATGTTTACACCTTTTGTAATAGTTGTGTATGAGTCCCTAAAGTGTGAAAAGATGGATCTCAAAATCATATAGCCACTGTTGGAAGGGGGTCAAATATGCGGAAGATGCTGGAAAAGCAAAGACTGTGCAGGACCTGGAGGATTTTTCTGAAGGGCAGTTTAACTGCTCAGGACAAACAAGAGACTCGTGAACAACTATGTACATGGGTATGTCAACCTTTGAATTGGTTCATTTGTGTAAATTCAGTTATTATTGTATCTTGTGTACTATATGTAAACATCTGTTATGTGAAATGGTTTATTCAGGCAGTACTAAATAAAAATCAAAATGGTCCCTCTTGTTTAAAAAAAAAATTATGAACATTTTGCAAATTCTGCAAGGCCTATGTAAACGTATGACCTCGACTGTATAAGTGATAAAAATGTTTAAGCACTTTATAAAGACAAATGTTAGTGAATCAGCTGGCTGTCTCTAATAAGGGAGCCCCTGGCTGCATCTTGGTATTGGCTTTCACCTACAAAATGCTGTAAAAACTACAACAGCAGAGCAAGTATTGAGTTTGTCTGAAGGAAGAAGGTAAAATAAATAAATAAACTAATTAATAATAAAAAAAAAAACAAAAAACTGCAGGACCTCAGTTTATCAAAACTATGTAGAAATAAACAGTAGTCCACCCTGTTTTAAAACCCTGTCTTGTTAATTTGTGATGTCATTTGTATACTGCTGCACCCCTAACAGCTTATGAAAGCTATCCATAAATCCAAGTAAGATCGAGGGAAAAGAAGTAAATGGGTCTTTTCCTGACATCATTGGTGCTGCAGAGTAGCATGTGTAATTTGGCTGCTGTTGCTGCCTGCCATGCCTGTATCTAGCATGCCAGACAGATTCCTGACAGCCCCTGCTGCTCCAGACAGACCCAACGTAAAGATATGATCACCTGTTCACACCAAACACGCAGCACATAAGTGCATGGTGTGAACATAACACACACACGCACCCAAGAGTGATATTTACAAATCACCTGCAGTGTCCTACCGAAATGTTTAGGTCACTCAGCTACAGAACCACAACAAAACATCACATATTGGGGAGTCAGCCATTTTGGCTTGGCGTGTGTATGGAAAAAAACCACTTAGGGGTGTGCTGTTATAGGACAATCAACAACAGGGTGGTGTGATGAGAAATGATAAAAGAAATAACGTGTTTCAAAGTGCGCACTGATATAAACCTGCGATTTGAATTATGGCTGCCACTGCGGTCAACATAGAAATCTAGTATGTGGTATAAAGTACTATAACAATACATAGCATAAGATTTTGATTCTTATTTTTCCCCATCCATTTGGACTTTATTGAATTCTAATAAAACATTTGTCATTTGTACAAAAATAAAATCACAGAGGAGCAAATGTATCCGAAGCTTCCGAAGTAAACCTAAAGCTGTGAGAATAGGGCTGTTGTGCATATGTATGTGTGTGTGTGTGTGTGTGTACCGCTCTCAATGCGACCTGAAAACCTAGAACGTACTTGTTCATGAGGTCGAAGCCTTGGTCTGAGAGCAGAGCTCCGAAGCGCTTGCGCAGGTTGTTATAGGGATATTCTGTAAAAGTCATCTTCTTCACCGCAGGCATCTCGTTGTAGCCTGGCCAAATCTTCTCACTGGGAGAGCCGAGGTCCTACAACACAGGAAAAACCAATTGCACACACAGTCTCGCTTATAACACAAACAGTTTTAAAAGGATTTGAGGGATTTCACACACCTGAAAAAAACAGATAAACAGCATTTAAATGTGTTTGGGGAACTTGCCAAACACCATGGCTGCATTAGATCACTTATCTGATCATATGAATCATTGTTGCTATCAGTGACATGGAAATTCCTAAATTTCCTCAACAACTTCCCAAAACCATGGTTTCTCTCTCAAAGTACAAGATTTTCTGAGGACTTAAGCATCCGCATAAAAGTGCACCTTAAATATTTTGTTGATCTGGTCAATCTCTGACTTGCCCGGGAAGAGTGGTTTCTGGGTGAGTAGCTCTCCAAATATGCAGCCCACTGACCACATGTCCACAGCTGTGGAGTATTCCTGTCATGAAAAATCATATCAATCCATTTACACGTCCTATCTAAAGATGCATTAACACATTCTTTGGAAAAACTACAATTTATTATACAATTTTAAAATAAACACGAAGGCTAGGCACAGCTTTTAAATTTTAAAAAGTGTATGTATTACTTACCTTTGCCCCCAAAAGAAGCTCTGGGCCACGATACCACAGAGTGACCACCACCGGTGTGTAAGGCTTCAGCGGGGAACCATACTCTCGTGCCAGTCCAAAATCACCAATCTACACAACACAGAAACCACACATATCATCCAAGAACATTCCTACAAAACACATACGGTCCAAAGTCCAAAAACTTAACAGAACCTGATACATTATCAAATTGAAACGACTTTGATGGAAAGGGGATAAATAACAACCATTCCAGTTTATATTTAACCAGCATATGACCAGCAAGTGCAATCTATTATTTGAAACGTTTGTATTAGCAAATGAAGTGTAAGATAATAGGATGGATTTACATAGAAAACATGAAACAGTATTATTACATTAGATATTAAAACGTAAATGGAAACCAGCTGCCGCTATGAAACATGGAAAATTTAAATGCCAGGAAAAAGGTGGACAGATCCCCAAAGCAGTGTTCTGACTAGACAAGTGGCACCTTTAAAATGCCCTTGTGGCTCAGCAACAGGTTGGAGGTCTTAAGGTCACGATGCAGGATCCAGTTGTCATGGAGATGGCGAACTCCTCTTAGTAGTTGAATCATCAGGGTCTTCACTTCACCTTGAGAGAGAGAGAGAGAGAGAGAGAGAGAGAGAACAAAGAGTTGTATTTGCATGTTACTTTTAACATGACAAAAAAAAAAAAAAAAAACAATTATGAAGAAGGTACGCTACCTGGTAGGAAGGGCTGTTTCATGGTTTCCATGAGACTCTTTAGGTCATGTTCTACATAATTCATCACTATGTAGATCTTATCCATATTACTGCCCACAACTATCTCCTGCAAGAAACATGGATACAAAAAAATGAGATATTAAACCTTTCTAATATCAGCTTATTAATCAATGACTACATTAACTGTGATTTTATTTAATCCAACAGAGGTCTAAACAGCTCACCCTGACAGTGACGATGTTGGGGTGTTGGGCCTTCAGGATGGTGTTGATCTCTCTGAGGGAGGTGATTGGAAATCCCTCTTTCTCCTTCTCCATCTTCAGCCTTTTAAGAGCTACGATTTCATCGGTTTTCTTGTCCTTGGCTCTGTATACCACCCCATATGTGCCTTCTTCTATACGGTTCAGACACTGGAATTCCTCCACGCTACGACAGCCCTTACAACAAAGCAGAGATGCAGCAGTCATGCGCATGTTTTGGTGTTCTGTATGATGGTGAGTGTCTCGATTATAAAATTCCACAAGAATCAGGTTTCCATTTAAATAATGCTTTAATTGGATATATACAAAATAAACATATATATTTTATATGCATTGGATACAAACAAAATAGCAGTGGTAGCTCAGTGGTTGAGGCATTGGACTACTGACTGGAAGGTTGCGAATTTAAATCCCAGCACCACCAAGCTGCCCCTACTGGGCCCTTGAGCAAGTCCAATTTAAATGTAAATGTAAACACGTTTAAATAGCACTGATTTTATGGTATTATCCACCAACTAAAAAAAACGTACAGCTATTTTGGGGATATGATTACTAAAGAGGTGGGCATTTCACAGAAGCCAAACAACTCAACCAAACATACCATCTACCAAACCACCAACCCACCGTAACCCATACTTAGGATCGAACCCAGATCCTTGAAGAAGCAATGCAACCCATTGCGCCATTATGCTGCCACTTCACAGAAACTTGAACTTTACAAATAATTTCTATTTTCAATGCCTAGAAATTGGTTAAACTACACACAAGATTCCTGTTTTCGGGAACAATAATTTTAAGGCTACATGTCCCCTGCGTGAAGCATCCCTCTGCTCCTTTCACCAGTGCCCTGCCACTAGAGCAGTGTGTCTGTCTACAATCCAGCGCATGAATGAACCCGCCAATCATGAAATCGTCTACTTCCAGTAGCGTCTAAGGACAAACATCCCTGCTTAAATTTGCTATTAAAAAAACAGTACTTCATCTATAAGAAAATAAAAGGTGAAACAGAAAACTAGCAACAACATGCATCAGAGAAAGAAGAGTGTTGTAGCAGTTATTAATATTTCATCCGTGTCGCCAAGACGGAACTATATGTAGGCAGTACAGTGTGAATGGATGCAACTGTGTATGGACAACAGAACAGTGTATTTTGTCCAATTGGTCACCCTGTGTGGCTTGAATCCAGCTCAACTCTTCCCACTGCACAGTGAATGAAGTTCTTGCTGCTCGCTATCCCACAATCCCCTAGCATGTGTTTTGCTACTCCTTGTTGCAAATTAATGGGAGTGAAATTTCGGGTGATGAATTTCACAGCGATTGCAGACCCCTAATGCAACGTAAAAAACAATGGCAGTAATTGGTTTTGGTGAACAATCCCGACTAACAAGATACAACTGTGGCAAATGTTTGGAGCTAAGGCACTATTCAAAGAGTGATGCACAATGTTGTGTATTCCAGAGTTAATTATCGCTTCTCTAATAATAATAATAATAAGGATAATAATAATAATAAGGATAATAATAATAATCATAATTTCTATTCTAGCCAATAATTTCAATTCTAGCAAATAATTTGAATCCCACTGACGGATGTATATAGTGCAGCAGACTTAATTACGTAAAAACCTAAAACCAATAGTAAAAAATAATAATAATTTGCAATTTAATTTATTTGCCTTATAGCTATTCAGAAATTCCTCCATTTTAAGTCCTTCCTTGGTGACAGCCCTATTGCATACCTGTAAGGCAGGCAGATATTTGGGCAGCTCTTTTTTCAGCTCTACAGGTGAGACTGGTGGAGAATCTGGGACGTAATTTTCCTCTGGTGTGGCTGACTGAGTATGAGACTGAGGGGTCACGTCTACCGCCTCTACTTCCTCACCCTCATCTTCCTCAACACTCTCCTCCGAGTCGTGATCAAACCGTGACTCTGGGACTGTAGAGAAACACTCATGTTAATGATACAAACACTAAAACCACCTTATTTGGAGCAGACTTTAAGTAATCAAACTTTAGGCAGTTATAGGTAATGCCTACATAAAGTTGCTTCTGTCGAATGGGGCATTATCAGTTACTGAAGCCAAGGGTGTACTTACTTTTTCAAAAATTATCAGTTTTTTTTTTCATGACTGCAAAGTCAAATTTCTATTGTATTTAATTTTATTACATAATGCTTATCTACACATACTGTTTAGTACTGAAGAAAAAAATGATATCTACATTTCAAGTATTTCATACTTACTTTTTCATGTGACTGTATGTAGCATGGCTACAGATTTCAGATTTGCACAGATTTTCATATTCCCTATAGCGGTATAATATTTCTGTCTTTCTCTTTGCTTAAATCCTGCAATTGTTTGTATCGGGCTTTGCAAAAAAATAAAAAATTTTGTGAGACCAATTCTTTATTCTTAAGCCGCACTAATCCATTGTAATAGCTGCTTTTCAGGAAAAGAGTACAGAGCAAATCTATTGGCCTTCACAGCAGCCAGGACTAAAAAAAGAAGCCCGTAAACTGAAAGACTGAAATGAGTCATATAGTGTCTGGTTTTGTAAGCCCACCCTCACCAGCAGGTATGTGGTTGCCATTCTCTCTTTCGTCTTCCTCCTCTTCTGATTGCTCCTCTTCACTCACGTCTTCTACAAATTAAGAGGTAAAACATTTTAATGAAAACAAGTCATTAATATTAAAAATAGGACAAATATGGATTACGTATTAACCATTTCCACCTCCATAATTTGAATGGTGTTCAATCTGTTAAGTCAGTTATGTGACTTACTACTGCCAGAAGTAACTGGAAAAGGCCGTAAAACTGACCTGATCTCAGTTTGCCTGCAAAGAACTTCAGTTCGGTTTAGGAGAATGTAATTGAGAGTATTCAGGTCCGAGGTTGGATGGATACTGACCTGCACTCTGCTCAGACCTTTCAGAGTCTGATCCCGACTCTCCCTCTTCATTTTCCTCACTCGGGCTGCTCGACTCCTCTTCATCCTCATCCTCATCCTCCTCCTCTGAAGCAGAAGCTGAGCCTTTAATTGCAAAAGTTCATAATGTGCTGGTAACCAACCAAAACAGATTAATATTTGATTGTAGATTTTAGTTTCTTGTGTGCGTGCATGAATGTGCTTACCAATTGAAGACTCTGCTGTACTTGTCTTTCTCTCACTGTCACTGATATCCTGAAGATCAGCCAGTAAATCCTCTTGCTTCTCTTCTTTCACTGAGGACAAAAAAACAAACAAACAAAAAAAAAAAGTTTATGCGATCAATGCTAATATTTTAAAAATAAAATTTAAAACTCAGACGTCTGTAATATAATGCTTGGCACAATGTTTGGAATGCTTATCACTTTTACAGTGATCTCGCAAAAACAGCGAAGGAAACCGGGTGATCTAATGGCCTCCGAGAAGCAGACCGCACAACATACTCCGCCAGTGAGAGAACTCTAATGGCTAGCACACGCCACTAAAAGTGTCTTATTACCACACAAGCGGGGCTAGAATGGTCCATTAAGACTTGGAGGAAAAGCTCTGGCTGAAATTCATTTTACAGTGTGGAAATAACCTTATATGCACTTATTAATAGCTACCATAACAGTTGCAAAAGTAGCAGACTACTAGTCTTTAAGCCAGCGACTAGACTAATAAAATAGCAGTAAATATTGACCTGATATCAAGTATGTATTTTTATGCAAGGTCAATAGGATAAATATACAGGGTAAAGTGAAAAGAAAAGGGCTGGGGATGTCATACGTTGAATCTAGACCAAATCTTAGGTGCAGTTTATCTGGACATATGTTATATAATAATAATAATAATTATTATTATTATTATTATTAATAATATTCTGGAAAATTCCAGCGTTAACAGCTACATAATGATCCTGGTCCCTATCTGGCTGGTCTGGAAAATGGTCTAAGGTTCCCAAACCCCACCATAGAACCTACGGTGTCTGAATGTTGCCTCTTTGTTGATGTAATGTTAGCCTAATATAAATACATATCATATTGTTGAAGGTCCATATGGAGACTGCAGAAATGCAATTATCTAAAAGAAGTAAAAAGAAGACTAGTGCAGTTATGACGGATTTATAAAAAGGCTTTATGAAATCCACATGGTGTGGTTCATGTCTTAGACTCTGTCTGGTCATGATAGCTCAATGGTTAAAAATCTCAACCAGACCTTGACTTTAGGATGTAACAGACAGGCAGGATGCAACAGGTGTGCATCTGGGGCAGCCTTGAGCCTGACCCTATACTTGGACCAATATTTCT
The DNA here is from genome assembly GCA_023630585.1 of Cranoglanis bouderius. Taxonomy (NCBI): domain Eukaryota; kingdom Metazoa; phylum Chordata; class Actinopteri; order Siluriformes; family Cranoglanididae; genus Cranoglanis; species Cranoglanis bouderius. Next base: position 9,298,719 of record CM042549.1, read on the forward strand.
AATCATGCTTGCCCAAGTTTAGTTACTACTTAATAGGTGCTTCAAGCAAGTACTCATATTTTGCTTGATTAAAATAATATGGGGTAAATATGATATGGATACAAGGTATAATATGATTAATAAATGATCATAAGGCATGCATAAGTAGTGGTATAAACCAAATGAAGTCCATTTCAGTTCCAAGTTGTATATCAAGAATTTATACAAAGTAGCCTATTATAGTGAGGATGGAAAAATCAGTATAGTTTGTGTCACTATTTACAAATAAAAAAAAACACGAAAACTGCGGTTGCATAAGTATTCACCCCCATTGCTGTGAAACATCTTAATTAGTTCTTGTATAACCAGTTGTTTCTGGAAAGCCCTTTCAAAATCTATCCGGGACAAAGTTCTGGAAGAGAACTCTGGGTTTGGATAAAAAAAAAAAAAAATCCCAAACTTTGAACATCCCGTAAAGCACAATTAAATGCATTATTAAAAGGGGGAAAGGATATTGCTCAACCGCGACTCTGCCTACAGGAGGCCATCTACCAAAAGTCAGTTACTAAGAAAGGATGGCATTAGTCAGAGAAGCAACAAAGAGGCCAAGGGTAACAATGAAGGCATTAAGAGAGATCCACAACTCAGATAATGAAAGCTGTTCACAGGACAACCATAGCCCAGACATGCCACTTTTCATCAGCAGGGACTCGGAAAAGTGGTCATGGTTGATGGCAAGATGATTGGAACCAGGACAAATACAGGGCAATTCTAGAAGAAACCCTGTTCCAGTCTGCAAGAGACTTGAGACTGGCGAGGAGGTTCACCTACCAACCCTAAACATACTGCCAAAGCTTTGCTGAAGTGGTTTAAAACCAAGAACCTGAATGTGCTAGAAGGGCCAGATCTCAATCTCATTGAGAATATGTGGCAAGACTTGAAAATTGCTGTTCACCAACAGTCTCCATCTAGTCTGACAGATCTTGAGGAATTTTGCAAAGAAGAATGGGCAAAGACATTAGGATCCAGATGTGCAAAGCTGATAGAGACGTATCCCAGAATGCTTGCAGCTGTAATTGTGGCCAAAGTTGGGTCTACCAATTATTGACCCAGAGGGGTGAACGCAAGCAACAAATATCTGCCTTTTGTGTATAATAAACCTTGGCAGGGCAATGAAGACTACACTATGTTTTGAACCAGCAGTTCTCTTCATGCGTGAGAAGGACATCATGATAATACAAAGAGCAAAACATCCTATGTGGCAACACAATGCAGAATAAATAATCTACACTATTCCACAGGGTGCAGAAAGTCTGCTTTATTTTAGGGTAAAAGGCTTATTTTATAATAAAGCAAACACAAGTAACTACAGTTACTGTTACTAGCCATGACTAATTGCACTGAATATAATACAGCAAAATAATCTAATCAATTATTTGACTAATTATATTGGAACACAAAACACTTAATCGGTCCAAATCCTTTAAAAACACATACATAGCTGGATTATTTCTTAAGCCTATGACTGGCTCAAAAAGCAAATTTCCCCTTGGGGAAAAGAGTGTTTATGTTAATATGTCAAAGAATTAAAAGGGGCCTTTTCCCCCAGGCCTTCCCCCCCCCCCCCCCCCCCCAAAAAAAAAAAAAAAAACCAAAAAAAAAACAAAACAAAAAAAAATATTATTGCTTTTCTATATTTGTGATGCGACACTACTCCTTAATGCAACATAGATTTTTTTACTGACATTTTCAGGCTGTGTTTAGGAAAATGGAATCAACGGCTCAGATCACTGATTGAACGGCTTGGGATCAACATACTGTCAAAAGCTCTGCTGCCAAAGCTATAACATAATAAAAGCCAGAGTCATATCACCCTGCAGTTCTCACCTGGTTTCCCACTGAATCTAAGCAGGGTTGAGTCTGGCCAGTACCTGGATGGGAGACCTCCTGGGGGAAAACTAAGGTTGCTGCTGGAAGTGGTATTAGGGAGGCCAGTAGGTGGTGCTCTCCCTGTGGTCTGTGTGGGTCCTAATGCCCCAGTATAGTGACAGAGACACTATACTGTAAAAAGAGCACTGGCTTTCAGATGAGACTTTAGGTCCTGAATCTCTGAGGTCATTAAAAATCCCAGGCCACCTCTCGTAAAGAGTAGGGGTATCACCCCAGTGTCCTGGTGAAAGTGCCCCATTGACTATTGTTTATCATGGCCCCCTAATAATCTCCAGCCCTGAATTGGCTACATCACTCTCCTCTCCACCAATAGCTGGTGTGTGTTCTGGTGCACTACGGCTGCAGTCGCATCAACCAGGTGGATGCTACACAGTGGTGGTGGTTGAGGAGATTTTCCCCCGATACTATGTAAAGCACTTTGAGTGTCTAGAAAAGCGCTATATAAATGTAACTAATTATTATTATTAAGATAAATATATATTAAGAGGCTACAGCTTCCAAAGAATTTGACTAATATAGTATAGGAAGCTTCCAAGACCTATTTCAACTATTCAAATATTTAACACTGTAAGATTTTTATATGTATGGTCACTATAAAAAAAAACAACCCTTTATTCCTGTGTCTCACCAAATCCAGCCTTATAGTTCACAACTATTGTTGACCTTTCATGAGGACACCTTGGTTTTCAAAATCCTTTTTTTCAGCCAAATTGGCCAGCAAAAGGGCTGTATATTGTAAACCAATGTCCAAATACAGACAACCAAGTAAACAGGTTTCCCTTCGAGAGAATATGTTGAAACTCACTTCATACAGCATTCCATTATGACTAATATGACTGTGTTTGGCTTGGTTTAATAGACCTGGTCGCCGCTGTTCACTACTCTCTGGTCTTTGCTCTCTCTGTAAACGAACAGGACTCCGGCTACGGCTGCGATGCCTCGACTTGGCTTTGTCTCCGTAATCCTCCAGGGTGCCGCCCCGGTGGTGGGAAGGGGGACCTGCATAAACAGGAAGAGCTTATAGATTAATCTAAGATTAACTGAGCAGTTAATCTATGAGGCTTGAATTACTTAAAGTTTTGTGCACAGACAACTGTGATTGATATAACATTGAAAACGATCTCTAAAAATAAATTAATTAAAATAAACTGCGCGTGTCGTTGTGCTATCATTATAAACAATATAGCACACTACTACCTTCTCGTCGAGCCTCCCGCTCCTTGCGTCTCTCCTCAGCCCTCCTTTCCCTCTCTTTCTGCTCGCGCTGCTCTCTCTGCTCCTTTTGTTGCTGCTCACGCAGCTTCCTCTCCCTCTCGCGCTGCCGCTCCAGCTGCTCCAGACGGTCCCTGCGGACGTAACAGGAAAACTGGTCAGTGGGTTGCAATTCATTAGCTCCAATACATCCAAGTGTGTAGCATTATTAACAACCAAAACTCCCTAAGGCTCTTCGACAAATCAATCATAAACCCAGTAGCTAAGCGGTCTGAGTCATCAAATGTAACCTGATCCATAAAAATTTGGATCAGCCAGTAATTTATAAGACGTTAAAATTGATAGAAGATCCTAAATATAATAAAGCAACCCCCAATTTTACCAGACAGAGTTATTGGCATGTAGTAGCCCTCCTCTAGGCAACCATCCACCAGAAATTACTTCTGACCCATGTCTGGAAGACTGGATTTTTGGATGGCCCAAAAAAGCCTGTCACACATTTTGTTGCTCCCTGTTGGCTAGACCCTGCTTCTTTGGGACATTTATTTACAGTACTAACAAAAATACATTCTGCTAAAAACATACCATCAGCAGACATAAATGAGAATTTGTGATGAAGTTGGATGATGTAAGAATTTTGGATTTATGGCACAATAAAAATCTTCAAACCAACAATGGAATATTTCTGGGTAATTTAATTTCCCTGTATAATAGGGAAAAACATGACCGTTGATCATGAGAAACTCTTCAGTACCCGCCATGTTTTTTGGACTGTTCAAACAATAGTAAATTCAGGAAGTGTGAAAATATGAGCAGGGGTGAGAGGTACAACAATCTACACATAAAGCAAAAAAAACCCTCAAAATGTTTAAACTCGTATAAAGATAGAGTCAACAACTCGTGCTGTTATTTCTCACTCAAGCACTTTTTCAGATGTATTGAGATTAGCAAACTTCTCATTTTCTATTTGCAGTCCAAAAGTGTAATGATGTACCAAAAAAAGAATGGTGCAGCATCAGATAGTTGTTCTTATCAAATAATGTGTAAGTAACTGATTTAATCAGTTGTTCTGGGGTTTTTGTTTCAAATAAACTGCAACCCTAACACCGCTGAATAAGTTACATTTATGTCAAATAACACTACCATTCTTCTTTCTTTTCAACATTTTTACTCCATTGTTTGTTTTAAGGTCACTGCATCCACCTTGTTGCTCTCTATACTAAACAAATAGAGAAAACTTTGTGTCTGTGTGTGTAATCACCGCTCCCTGCGCGAGTGGGCCCTGGCCTGATCCCGGCGCTTCTGTCGTTCATAATCCCTGCGGACTTTGCTGTCGTCCTGCCACTGTCGTTTCCGCCTTTCGTTCTCTCGTTCCTTCTCTTTGTCCTTTGCACGGACGTGCTTTCCTGCTTGAAAGGAACACTTTACTTCACAAAATGAAACAGTCCGAGAACTACTATGTAGTAATCACAGCAACGGTGGCTACCTCCTTCTGCAGAATGGCTCCTGCGTCTCCTCTTATCCTTCCGCTTCTCTTCTTTCCTGTGGTACGACTTGTCTTTTCTGGACATCTGCTGAGGAGGTTTTATAGCTAGCGAGTCATCTTCCTCTCCTCTACATTAAATTGGGAACAGCAGTTAAAGTGTATTTTCTGCCAATATGACTAAAGTTACAATTACTTAACTATACATAACAAAACAACTCTATGCAGAAACTTAGCACATGTAGATATATTATTATTATTTGATACAGATGCAACACTATTATATAGCAAAATTTCATAGTAGTGAAGGGGTGTATGTGGAGCACCTGTCTTCTGTTGAGTCCTCCCTTATGTATGGAGAGTTGCGTATTGTTATTTCCATCCTGTGGTCCCGTAATTCTCCTTCCTCTGGAGTGTCACGTTTGGATTCCCGATCATCCGTCTGCCCAAAGAGGAAACAGTTTGCAATTGTTAGAGCCCTCTGCTGAGCCTTGGAAATAAGTGAGACTTGAGATAACTGAGCCTTGAGATCGCAGACTTTAAATAAATGAGATAACTGCGCCTTGAGATACTTGAGATTGCAGACTTTAAATGAGATAACTGCACCTTGAGATAACTGAGTCTTGAGATAACTGAGCCTCGAGATAACTGAGCCTCGAGATAACTGAGCCTCGAGATAACTGAGACAATCATGACTTGATATAAATGAGATAATGCATGTGAGCTACTGGCTTAATTTAAGCTTAGCAGTGACCCATGTGTGATCCAATGATCAATCAACCACTGGCAAGGCAGTTGTTAAACATGAGTAAAAAGACTAAAGAGTTATCTCTTTAGGTAAACTTCAAGCTATTGTCCAATAAATAAGCTATACCTAAAGCACAAAACTTAGCCTACATTTTTCAAGCGCTTAGGTTCTGTCTTCTCCTCGAGCTCTCGTCTGCGTTTTTTCTCTTGTAAAATTTCATCGAGTGTTTTAACCTTCCAGGTGTCTTTTTCGTCCCCCATCAGCTCCAAGTCACAACCAGCTGCAAGAAAAGAGCAATAAACCAGTGATACATGGGAAATTGTTTGGCATCAGTTGCAAAGACTGTGCTCAGTAGCTGATTAAACTTATATCTCTGCCTGTTATTTTCTCTGGCCTACAGGTTTGTAGTAAGTCCTCTAATCTGTCCTTCTTAACTGATTAGGAGATACTCAGAGCAGGTGCCCATGTTGACACTCTCGGTAATTACAAATAGCTTGACAGTTTAGTGCTTAATACTGTATGCAAAAGCATAAAATTCAAGTATGTTTGGTCTGTAACAACTTACAGCAAAGGCTTTGGGATAGAATAAGGCCCATGTCGAATTAAACTTTACTTTATAACAGTCGTGGGAGGAATTTAAGAAAATGGAGAGGAGAAACATGGGACAGTGAGACTCGAATGTGAGGCCAAGAACGTTACCTTATGGAAAACACAGAATAATATTTTACCCTTTTAGTCATTCTTTGAACTTTTGATCCAAGAATGTTCAAGAACACCAAGTAACTGTTAGAAGAAGAAGAAAAAGAAAAAAAAAGCTAACAGCACTAACATTTTAGTTGCTAAAAACTGTTTTCTTGCTACTGCTCACTGTACCTCCTTCCATTCTGAGAAAGAGCCATAACAAACCGAACCAATCTTTCCTACCTAACCCACACATTTTATTCAATAGGACTAAACACGTATGTTTTCTTAATAGTAAAACGGTATTACAAACTTTCATAGTCAAACAAGCACAAAGACACCAGACAAATGAATGTTCAAAAATACATATAATCAGGTTATAAACAGTATGCTAAATCACATGTCAGGGAAGCTTACTGAATAAGAGCAATGACTCTCCCAGCATTGACTAAGTCACTAGCTCTGAAAATGGGGTCTGTGATTTGTTTAACATTTTGTTGCAGTGGAGAAAATCACAACCGGCCATCATTTAATTATAATAATTATTAAGCGCCTATAGTTATTAGCTAGATTGACGTCACTTAACAATAAATAAACTGGTATAATCCAAATCATGTTTGTATCTAATGAGCTCTGTTGATGGAAAGTTCAAGAACAAAAACCTCTACAGCTCCGACAAACACACACATTTAAATAACGGTAAATAATTTAATATGTGCCGAGTGATTCAGTGACACTTATTTTACACTCAAGGAGCTGGCAAAAAACATGTCTGAGAACCCCTGAGCTAAGAGTTAGTAACATTTTATATGAATCTAAATCCCACCATCACGGTTAATTTAGCCAGCTAGCTAGCTACTTAAAAAAAAACAAAAACAACAACAACCCGGATTTCAGAGAGCTGCTAGCTAGCATCCCGGCTACTTGACAAAGCTAGATTTTGCTTGGAGCGAACTGTTAACTTCAATCAAACATTCAACAGTAGCAGTAGCTGAGCTAGCGCACGGTAAATAATGTGGAGCTAAATATCAAAAGGCTCTACAACCCACAACGCAAGTGAACTACACAGTGCATGCCGTGATTGAGCCGCGACAGCCTAGTTAGGGCACTAGATGTCCACGAGGACGCTATTTGATACGTAGCCCCTTTTATCGCCAGTCTAAATAATGAAGTAGCGGCTAGCCAACTAACCTAACTCACAAGATATTGTTAATCGGTCGTTCACTAACTGGATATCCGTCAAACATATATGTGAACATGTATAAAGTATATCAGACTATATCAGAAGTAGTCTTTAAAAAAAAAAAAAAAAAAAGGATAACTGTATTATAAAAACATCTTACAAACCTGAAAATTAATCGGCGCGTTTTCAAAATACCGGAAAAACAAAATGCTACGTTCTGCCGTAATGAAAGTACTTCCGGGTAACAGACAGGTTGCTAGATAATTATTGCCATCTAGTGGACAACTTTACGTACTCCGAAACTGTACCCTGTTCAACATAGTGTGCACAGTTTTCAGAATCTGCCATTTTGTAGTGCTCTCCGAAAACATACCGGAGAATATCAAACTGGTCCCTCAAACTGGTTCCATGAGCATGACAATGAGTTCAGTGTACCTCAATGGCCTCCCCAGTCTCCAGATCTGAATCCAATATGGCACCTTTGGAAAGAATGTGATTCTGAATAATCTGAAGAAATTATGTGATTCAATCATATATATACAGTTGGGTCCAAAAGTCTGATACCACATTGAAAATCTGGGATATTGTTTTATTTTTCATTTAAAATTGAAAATAAACAGAAGGTTTTAGAATTGTGAAATATTTCAAACAAAGAAAGTAAATATTCAGTATATTGAATATTTGATATTCGAGATCCTGCACTATTTCTAGGACCCCTTTTAAATGTACGCAAAAGTGTGATATTGACCATGTTAAATGCTTCGTACTAAAGGTCAGATTTTCCTCACGACTAATTTCTTCTGTTGAAGCGTGTGTTCAGATGACACTCCGGTGGATTTAATCTGAAATGGATCATCAGGTTTTGCACAAACTTGTGGAGCCTGGGGCAGCTCGAGTGCACACTGCCATTACAGCAAAAAGGGGACAAACCAAATACTAAGAAACTCTGAAATTCATATAAATATTTCAAAGATTCTACCTTTCACTCAAGTTGTTAGCAATAATATAATTTGTAATGAAAATTGTTGTATTAAATTAGAAAACAATACAAAATAGAAGCATTTTCATTAATGGTCTCAGACACACAGTGATGGAAAATAAGTATTCAAACACTTTTGTCTTCAAATTTATACACATAATGTCTTTTGACTTTATACTTATAAATATGAATAAAAAAGTATGCCAAAAAAGCAGCAGCTTCCATTCTTCTGGGACATCTTTCTACAAGATTTTTCCCATTCAGTCAAAAGAGCATTTGTCAGGCACTGATATTGGATGAGGAGGCCTGGCTCAAAATCAACATTCCAATTCATCCCAAAGGTGTTCAGTGCGGCTGAGGTCAGTCCCACAGTCAAAGTCACAGAGATCACATTTTTCTGTCATTCTAATGTTTGATGTGAACATTAACCAAAGTTCTTGACTGCATGATTTTATGCAATTGTTACAAGATTGGCTGATGGGATAATTGCATGAATGTGTAGGGGCACAGGTGCTCCAAATAAAGTGTTTGGTAAGTGTAGGTATGCATATGTATGTACAGTGGGTATAGAAAAGAATCACCTAATCACATTTTGTTGCTTTTCAGCCTGAAATGAAGACGGACACAGTTTTTGTTTTATCCAGCCGTATTTACTCAGTGCAACTTATAACATCTAAGTGAAAGATATAACACCAACATGTCAGGGGAAAAAGAAAAAAGAAAAAAAAAAAAAAAAACAGAATCACTGAGTTGGAAAAAAGATCCCCCCCCCCCCCCCCCTTCCTAAAAATGACTTGTAAGCTCAATCAGGTGTAGCTAATCACCTTCTCAATGGCACACAAAGCCATTTGACTTTCAACTGTGATCAGCTGTGGTCATTTTGATTAGCTCAGCATGAAATGAGCTTTCCTGGAGCATTTTGTAGTGCAACTGAAGCAAACAATAAACTATGGGTGGCAAGGCACTGTCAAAAGATCTCCAGGATAAAGTTGTGGACAGACATAAGTCAGGAGATGGATACAAAAAAATTTCAAAGGCTTTATCAGTGCCTAGAAGCACAGTGAAGTCTATTATTAAGAAGTGGAAGGTATTTGGTACAACACAGACCCTTCCTGGATCAGGACATCGCTCCAAACTAGATGAAAGAGCCAGGAGGAAACTGGTCAGAGAGGCTACCAAGAGGCCTACAGCAATTCTGAAGCAGTTGCAGGAATTTATGACAAAGAGTGGTCATTGTGTGCAAGTGACAACAATATCACAAATTCTCCACAAATGTGGCTTGTGGGAGGGTTGCAAGAAAAAAGCCACCCATGACTGAGCTTTGCCAAAACACACCTTGAAGATTCTGAGGTTACATGGAAAAAGGTGTTATGGTCAGATTAATTATTTGGCCTCAACACCAAATGATACGACTGGCGGAAATCCAATACAGCTCCCCATCCAAATAACACCATTCCTACAGTAAAGCATGGAGGTGGTAATATCCTGTTATGGGGGTGTTTCTCTGCAGCAGGGACTGGAGCACTTGTAAACTGCTTGGCAAACTGGAGTCTTGCAAAGGCTTTGTCCTGGCACGCCTCCCACGCAGGTCAAATTTGTGCAAGCTCTTTCTGATTGTAGAAGCATGCACTTTGACACCAACAGTTGCAAGCAGATCCTCTGATGATAATATTGGGGTTCTTGAAGACTTCTTTTTGCATCAGACAGTCTGTTCTTGGGCTGAATTTGCTGGGAAGGCCAGTCCTGGACAAATTGGCAGTCGTTTGAAATCTGTACCATTTGTATATTATTTTTCTTACAGTGATGTATTTCAAATAATTTGGAGATCTTTTTAAATCCCTTGCCAGACTCATAGGCATCCACAACGCAAGGGCTTACAGAACAATTTAGATCTTGTCATGATGACACCACACACCTCCGTAACAAAGGGAACACCAGACACTAGATATGAGAGGGGTATAAATAAGACAGGTTCCACCTGCACTCCCTAAGTAGGTTCTAATGGATTTGAAGGTGTGATAAATGTAGGGATGTACTTACTTTTTCCACGTGAAAAAAAAGAAAGATTAATATTACATAAATTTGAGAGTTGGATAAGTTATTTATAGTAGAATTTGTGTACTAAAAAAAAAAAGAAATGATAAAGGAATATATAATCACAAACTGACCAGAGACATCTATTACTGTGCCAGTTTGGCCTGCCTTACACTCGCTCATAAGCTGTTATTGGTGTACCTTTGGTCAGTTATGGTCTGGATTGATTTGGCCCCTAAATATACATATTTTTTGGTCAATAGTAATTTTGAGGCCTTGTTTATAACCACAATAGTCATCTTTACTACATCTTCAAAAAGACTTAATAAAAACATAAACTTTGGCTGAAATCTAGATCATTTAATAATGTCAGCTATCTTCTTTTTTGTCTTTTAATGTCTCAAAAAACCTGGTTTTTGTCCATTTAATTTGTGAAAATTACTACAAAATGTCAATTTTATGTGTCAATTGATAGAGTGTATCAACTTTATTAATAGGCACTGTTTCAAAGAGGATCAAACGTTCGCTTGTCCAAAGATGTCAAAAAAGCCAACAATTTCCATAGGGTATACTTATTTTTTTCACATGACTGTAGTCATGCAATGTGTTTCTGAAACAGACAAAAGCACAATTTATCACTCGTTTCTTGCAGAATCTTTAGGGAAGCTGACCAGAAAGAGTAAAATAACACCATGAAAAGATGTACTCCTTTTAATACAAATTTGAGACTAAATTCATGACATTTTCCCATTTCCAAATTAAAATTACACCTGTACACCTCATTAATGCACAGATTGCACATTTACACACAGGCCGGACCAATTTGTACAGACAAAAATACATATGAAACATCATTTTCAGTATTAAAATGTGAACTTCATTAGTGGTTAATATCAAAATAAACAAACAAACATGGCCACATCGTATAGTCTTTTTTGCTGTTAAGACAGTCATATTGATATGTCCACTTAGTAATTTAAAGAAATTTCAGTTTAAAACATCTGGCAAATGAAAGTGATTTTCAAAATCTCAAAAAGGTTTAGAACACAAAGCTTCATGTACAACTCGCTGCTACACAGATCAAGTAAAAGACAAGAATCTGAGGCTCTTGGTTGAGTGTAAAATAGCTCAGTAGTCTAAGGAACACAGGTTCTGTCAGAAAAGTAGGGCTGTTCACAGGTTCTGTTATTAGTATTCTGTGAGCAACCGACAACAACAGACATTTGGCCCAGTGGGGAAAAAAACGATAGACGATGAGCTCTGGTAGAAACCGTAAATTGTCCCGATGACAGACTTTTCTCCACATAAAAACGAATCAATGACTAACAGTACAATGCGAATTTATCTGCATCAAAGTGTCTTGCATCATGGATGCAGTGCATCATCCATGTATAACAAACAGAACTGTGTTACTGACTAAAGAACAAATATCTCTACAATCATGAGAAGAAGGGAAAGAAAAAAACAAAACAAAACAAAAAAAACAAGACAGGGATGCAACAATACATCAATATGTATCAATAGGTCACACATTAATACCTAAAGATGTGTTGTGTTGCATATCGGTGTAAAAAAGATCACAGTTTAAAGAACGAACATCTTTATCACACAACAAAGTGGTCATAGCTGCTCATAGCTCATTCAAAGTACAGGAATTACCCGAATAATTGTTGTATATTTAAATCTTGAAATGATTAAAAAAAAAGGTCTATAATAATCATGTATTAGTTAAGCTTATTTCTAGACTTTTTTTTTGTTCTAATTTCAAGCTTTAAATAGTTTGTTCTAAGAACAGGCACATAAGCTTAATATTACATAAATCTGACTACTGGATAAATTATTTATAGTAGAATTTGTGTACTAAAAAAAAAAAAAAAAAAAAGGAATGATAAAGGAATATACAATCACAAACAGACCAGAGACATCTATTACTGTGCCAGTTTGGCCTGCCTTACACTGGCTCATAAGCTGTTATTGGTGTACCTTTGGTCAGTTATGGTCTGGATTGATTTGGCCCCTAAATATACATCTTTTATGGTCAATAGTAATTTTGAGGCCTTGTTTATAACCACAATAGTCATCTTTTCTACATCTTCAAAAAGACTTAATAAAAACATAAACTTTGGCTGAAATCTAGATCATTTAATGTCAGTTAACTCCCCCCCGTCTTTTAATGTCTCTGGCTCACTGGGGAAATATCTTCTTTTAGCAGCCTTATTTGCTAGTGGTCATAATAACTACATTTTTTATTGTTTAGAAATCATCGATAATGAAATCTGAAAAATTATAACTACTCTATTTTTTCAGAATACTTAAATGCCCAAGCTATACTGACAGTGGTACATTTAATAGTAGCATGTTATTACCAATTGTGCTACAAGGCTTTCATTGGTCAATAGTTGTACAAGTAGGTAGGCTGTGGATTTTAAGACATGTTCAAAGAATATGTAACATTGGATCAGTTTGTTTCTTGGGTTAAAACCCCAGCACTATTTTCAGATGTCACAGTTGGATGGTGGTGCTAAAACAGCAGCTCCTCTTTTCTCCACCCACAAAACCTTGGTTCCAATACTAGATTTACAACACAACTTTGCTAATATTCCCTCACCTAGGGCTGGGCGATATATCGATATAATATCAATATTGTGCTAAATGATTATGTGATATACTTTTCTGAGATATCGTTGGTATGATATATATATATATAAATAAAATATAAATATATATATAATATATATATATATATATATATATATATATATATATATATATATATATATATATATATATATAATATAAATATATATATATAAATAAAACCTTTTTAAAAATTTAATTAAATGGTACTGAATGTATGCTGTTGATTTGACATATTTTTTTTAAAATTAATCTTCTTTGTCTTGGTAGGCATTAAAGAAAATGTATTGTCAAACTCAGTTTAAACTAAAAAAGTATTTTACTACTGTTTTTTAGCTAAATTATATATATCGTTATACACATAGTGTATTATAGAAATGTCCTTAAGTATCGTGATATGATATTTTTGTCATATCACTCAGCCCTCACCACATTTCCAATATTTTATTAACCCATGTGATGTTGATTAGATCGTCCCTAGGAGTCTATATGATTGTATATGTGCAAGCAAAAAAAAAAAGGGTGAAGTGGTTCGTAAATGTAAAGGAGCAACAGATATTTAAATATATTTAAACTATATTCTGCCAACTAATCAGCATGTCATCTAATTCAGACAGCAACGTGTCTATGCACATATACCTAAATTAAAAGAAATCGAACAAATCACCAAAGTATATTTTGCTTCTGGTCAATTCTGAACAAATAATCTGCACCTTATTAGACCCTCTACCTTTAGTTATGCAAGTGACCACTCATATGAGGTATCTAATACATCATAAGGGGAACTTGATGAAGACGTGTTGAAAAAAAATATTTGGAATAATACTTTTCTCCACCTCTTGGAAAACAGAAACAAATATAAAACCTTCCATCCTTATAGGATTTAAGTCCCAGCTGAATCAATCAGCTGCTTTTATGTTGGACTCTTGAAGTAAGGGTCTGTGGTCTGAATCCGCTGACTGGGCGAGAAACTGCAGAGTACTCCTCTGTGCTTGTTTGGCCTTGTTGTACAGCAGAACTCCCACAAACACCATTACGGTGCCTGCAGCAGACAATAGTGTGATGGGGTTACTGAACACGATGATGCTCAGCCAGATGGACAAAGCGTGCTTCACTGTGCTCGCCACACTGAGAAAGAAAAACGACACAAAAAGATTAGTATGCAAGAAGTGAACGCTTTACACTTGAAGACATTGCAAAAGTTACGCTTATACCACAGCGCGATTAAATTCTTGCATCTGATTGGTCAGAAGATATAACAGGAGCTCTGACAGTAGTTCCTGGTGCAATACAAATCACAGGTTTATATTAATCTGCTCAGTCTAATACGTTGTCATTTCTATTGTAACAACTCATTCAGAGGGCTTTGCATGGCAGACATTCTAACAGAAACATTTGCTGTGGTATAAGAGAAATGAGACACTTGGGGAGTGCTGTGGGACAATTAAGTATCTTTTTGGTACAGACATAAAGACAAATTAAAAGAGCAACCATAATAAAGTGTCTTAGTGAGGTGGTAGGCCACCACAGACCAATGCTCCTTGGCACAGATTCTACAAGTCTCTGGAACTGTACTGGAGTGATGAACACCATTCTTCCAAAAGCTTTTCCCTCAATTAGAGTTTTGATGATGGTGGTAGAGAGTGCGGTCTAACATATCACTCCATCACCTATTCTGGTGATGTGATATGATCTCATCAAATGATTTACAATATTTTTTATATTTCATAAAGACAATCAAGGCCACTACCATCACGATATATACAGTGGTGCTTGAAAGTTGTTGAAGTGAATTTTCTATACATCTCCATAAATGTCCATAAATATTACCTAACACAACATCTGATTTTCACACAAGTCCTAAAGGTAGACAAAGAGAACCCAATTAGTGGATCATTTTCCCCAATAAATAAATGACCAAGTATAATATTTTTATCTCATCTGTTTAATTGGGTTCTTTTTGTCTACCTTTAGGACTTGTGTGACAATCTGATGATGTTTTGGGTCATATTTATGCAGAAATATAGAAAATTCTAATATTTCAAGCACCACTGTATGTTTCATCATAGGAAAAAGATAATCAGTCAGAACTTTTTATTGATTTGTAATGACTCCTATCTCTAAAGAGACAAGTGACACAAACCATGCCTCCCACAAAATAACAAAGCTTCTGACTTTTCCTTTAATTAGTCACCTGTCTGGCTAAAGAGCAAGGATGGGGCAGACACCTTACACAGAAAACAAACGCATTTGCTCATTTGATTTATTCATTTAAAACAGTACTTGAGATATTACCATTAGGACACTTAACATACAGATAAAAATACAACACTAAGATCTTAAAAATTACCTTTTAGGATCTCATCCTAGCACTTGTCTTGCAATTCACATCATCGCACTTCATTGACTTGCTCTCCATTTGCTCTGATGATTCACTATCACAATTCACTGTGCTTCTTTCACCATTTTTAAACCATGCTTTCTGCCAGTTTTGTCACTGCCAGTTGCCAGCCACTAGCTGAAATACCCCAGTAATGAACATCGCACCCAGTCATCTTTTTGACTTCATTATAGGACTCGTGTAACATTATAAGGAGCCCGTGTGTGTTACAAGGAGGAAAGACATGTCCGGAGCAAGCAAAATGGCTCCAACATCACCCTTAAAACTATCCAATCAATCTAATTTTTATACACCAAATACTAACACAACACAACTGACTGATAAGTTGAAACCTTCCACTTAACCTACTAAATGTTTTTTTTCACCACCATTTCAAATTTTCACACAGTCTCCAGACAGCTTTCATATTCAGTGTATTTTCAGTTATGGTGCTCAGTCTGTATTCTAAGTACACACCTGCCAGTGTTTTATGATAACAACAACAGAGATTGAATGACCAGATGCTTTTCCTACCTGAAAGTGACAGGTGATATGCGTCCCATGAGGGCGTAGGCCGTGACGCTCTGCAGATGAAACAGGACTCCGTCAAACAGCAACAGCACCACAATGTCCTGGGTCAGGTTTAAGCCACGCCCACTTTTCCCAAACAAATGGATATCCTGAGGGTGCGAGATGGAGAAGAGCTACAGGTGACATTGTGAATCCACAATCTGCTTAGTGGTCCATATTTTATACCTATACAAACATGCTTCATCTGCCGGAGAGAGTCTCTGTAATAAAAATTGATTCCTAGTGTAGGCCAAGAAGGAACCTGCTAAATCAACCTATAAAGTACTGTGCAGGTGTTTTATATGCATTTTGTCTTAGTTGTGTGTCTTCTGTATTAGTGTGTCAATATAAAACACTGAAATTGTTTATATCCATTTTTTGGGTTGCTAAATAAATATTCCTAATAGAACTACATAAAAGTGTATTTCTACACTACACCCAAGAATGGTATGTGCCCAGGTATGAGCTTTATCTTCTAAATTAAAGAGATGTAATTTAAAAATAGACTGTTAACTTGGCATTCTTAGCATTTGTGATCAGTTCCCTTTTAGAAACAAAGTATGTGTAGTCTGAGTACATTTGGTCTGAGGTGTAAGCCATTCAAGGTTGGGCAAAAACTGGAAAAACAACACTGATCCAGGCAACAGTGATCTTGCTGATGATAAAACACTTGCATAGATAGGCTAAATGCCTCAGTGACCTACTGCTGACTTATGTAGAGATACAATAGGTGCTACAGCTTCACTCTCAGGTACATGCCATGGGAAACTTTGTACTACCATTATACTAAACACCACAAGCTCTGTAAGCACTTTGGGCGTGTTTAGCCCGCAGCCTTGTGGAAGAGTTACCAAGTTATACAGTTATATAATACACACAGCACTACACAAGGCCCAGTGTTCACAGAGATGTATGCAGCCATTTGTTTTATAATTGAACACTTAGTTACTTTATTTATGCACCTGATGGATTCAGATTCATACATTAGTCCTAAGGGGTGTGATGGCTTGAAAATTTCATGGTATGATAAGATCATGGAGTCATGGTAATCAAGTGTTGTATCAAGTATATAAAAAAACAAAAGCAGGTGGTGAAAATGAAAAGAAATATCCATTACAAAACCTTTGTACAAAAATTTCCTTGACCTTCTTTGTGTACGTAACAAAAACTAAAAGGGGAAAAAAACAAACAAACAAACAAAAAAAAAAACTAGCCCTATTCTTTTTGTGGCATGGGCTTTCCGAGCATATGTGTGCTTAGTAATGTTGCTAGAAGACGTCTGTAGTAATTACGATTGATATGCATAGGACAGACAAACTCAGCACAGATGGCAGCGTCACATGGAAAACTCCAATCGTACAACATACGTACACCTCATTATTTGATGCTTGTTGTAGGGTTTGTGGCTGTACAAGATGTGATTGACTGATTGACCAGAAGAAGTCTGTAGGTTTTATTTGTGCTAGGAAAGCAATAACTTAACTAAACCTGCCCCTATCTCCTGAGGAATCTTAGCCCATTCCTCATGAGCAATGGCCTCCAGTTCAGTAATATTCTTGGGTTTGCGTGCTGCAACCGCCTTCTTCAAATCCCACCAGAGATTTTCTATGGAGTTCACAGACGGCATGACATTTTCTCCTAGGATTTCCTCATACTTCAATGAATCCATCTTGCCTTCCAGTGCCTGAGGATGCAAAGCAGCCCCAGAGCATCACCGATCCACCACCATGCTTGACTGTGGACAGAGTGTTCTTTCTTCATTCTTCTTTCTCCATACATACCGCTGATCCATCATGCCGAAAAAGTTCCAGTTTTGTTTCTTCGCTCCACAGAACAGAATCCCAAAACTTCTGTGGCTTATTTATATGATTTTGGACGACTTTTCGTGCTTTTGGGTCAGTAGTGGTGTACGTCTTCGAGTTTTGGGATGGAAACCTTCTGCATTTAGTATGCTCCATACTGTGCTCACTGAAACCTCAGTGCCTGTTGCCACCAAGTCTTGCTGCAGGTCTTTTGCAGATACTTAAGGGTTTTGAAACTGGAGAAGTCATCATAAAGTTGCATTTTCAGTTGAATTTGGGGAAACCACTTGAAGCATTCGTTGTGTTGAACTATTTCAATTGCTTTTGTTTGATTTGTTCAGTGCAAACAGCTGAAAGTCTGTAAATTTTGACAATAAACCTGATTGGCAATGGGGGTTGAATAATTTTGATTGCAACTGTATATAGACATGACAGATTTGGACGAGACTAGAAATAAAATATTTTTGAGAACGGTGCTTCCATAAAATTCTCTCACATTGTTGGTGTTCATCATGTTGTAATTATAAAATGAAAGCGTAAGAGTGGAGAGAGAGTGGCTGCGAGGAAAGGTGGCATGCTGAGTCAAAACAAACAAAAAAAAAATTAAAAAATAAAGAAACCACACACCCTGACTACCGAATACTTTTATAGTTCATCAAAAGCACTGACTGACCATGATGAAGGCCCAGGCAGGAATGAGCATGACCACTGCAGCTGCACTAGTGAAGAATTGCAGTTCTGGAGGGCTACATAGGAGAAAAATATAAATTAACAAATTATATGAGCCACTTTCAGAGCAATTCCAACTTCCAATTCCATGCTGCATTAATGATTAATAACACTTCACTTAATATTTAGCAGCATACATTTTTAAACGATATATTTGAGAAGACAAGGCTTGCAGAACACTGTAAAGAGAATTAGAAAAATGAAAGCACATCTGATTATGTTCAAACTGGCATACAGGGAGTTGCTGCTAAAAAGTTCAGTGCAAGTTAAGCCACAGTTATGAAATGACCGAAGTTTTAAAGACATGTTTGACAATGTACTTTACAGTCCAAAAGTAATTCTGCCATCAAGAACGTGTTATGAAAGCAAATACAGTACTGTGCAAAAGTTTTAGGCACCCTATTTTTTTTAGTACAAACTTTCTTATAGATTTTTTATTTTATGACTTCTACATTATCAAGTCAGTACAAAAACATTTTAGATTCCCAAACATTAGTTTTCTAGCACAAAATTAAATGTTACAGAAAAATATTTGTATGTCATTAAAGAAAGCAGCATATGACATAAGAGACACTTTTCAGACAAAAAAACAATGAAGGCTGCTGGGTTTTGCTGCAAAAATAAGAAGCGAGTGCGAAAGTCAAAGTCTCCAGAAGAACTGTGTCTGGTTCTGCAAGATGCTCAATAAAACTTACCAGCTCATTTCCTTATAAAACTGCACTAATTGTACTGGAGACTACTATTTTTATTTTTTATTTTTTTGTCACACCAAATATTGACTTTGTTTCATTTACTACTGTTTACTGCTCTTTGCTGTATATATATATATATTTTTTTAAATGTAGAAACATTTAATATCATTATTATGAAGGCAACTTTGCTCTATAGCATTTCTTTGTATGTGCCTAAAACTTTTGCACAGTACTATATATTATATGACACATTATTTAGACATATTACTGTGACTAAATTTGTTTAAGTAATATTTGTTTGCTTCATATTGGTTTACACCTCTCTAAAACTAGGTGTATCCTCATAAGGCACAGAGTTGGAAGGAAAAAAAATATGATGGGACGGGCTGTTATAGGAAAATAATCAGCAAGGTGGAGGGAGGTATCTTGTGGCCCAGCACAAAGCAGTTACTGTAACCACACTGAAGTTAATTATATTTCTAGAAAAGCACACCCTGAAGTGTTTTATTTCTGTTTCATTAGAGGAATTTGCCCTTTTATCCTTTTAATAGTTGCAGTTAATGTTGTGGAATGGCCATTATTAAAACTCTCACGCACACAAAAAACGTTCAGCTTGTAAACTGAGAAACCACATAAGTAGGAACTGCCTGTTAATGTTGGAGAGTTCAAAACACCTGCACAAATCATTCCAGATCGTATGTCTAATAGCTCATTTCCTTTAGTTTATTGGAGAGAAAAAGGCTGCTCTTTAACAGACACTTGAAACTTGTACGAGTGTACTCCGATGATTTTGTGGAGCACCTACGCAAAATGCATAATAGTTAGCAGGTCTATATAGGTCTTAATATAATTGGTGATAAACGTCACTGGATATTCTGGCAGTGAAATAACGTGTAGAGAGGATAATACCGTTGTACTGCACTTCTTACTATAGAAAAGGTAATATATTAGAATGAGCGTATTAATATAAACCTGCAGCTGACACTACCGACAGAGCTGCTGTTACAGAAAATGAACACATTCTGCACAAATAGACTAGAGAGTTCAACAACACGGTATTTTAATTGTTAATTAACATAACACCATGACTCCATGGCTGAAATTGACATTTGGATAATTCTAGTATAAGGGCTTTTCACACTGTGCTTAACCCCGGGTTACTGTCGTTCTAAACCCCGCTTTTAACCCCGGGTTACTGTCATTCTAAACCCCGCTTTTAACCCCGGGTAGAGGAACGTTTCTCACCTGTAATTTAGAAGCGGGGTTAGCACCGCTTTCTACCTGGGGTTATGAAAACCTGCTCCGAAGCAAGGTTATAGCACCGCTTTTGTGGTGTTGACCCCATATTGCGGTGCCAAATGTGTACAGTGTGAAATGATGTGGTGTTAGAGTGTTAGATGCTTAGCAACAGACATGTGCCTCATATCACGTGCTTTGTACATTCACACAAACCCCGGAGGGTGTGTAGACAGTAGTGGAAAAATAAAAAACAAAATAATGTCAATTGTTGATGGAAAACGTGTCAATTGGAGCGAAGAGGAGACAGTTTTATTTTTACAGTTACGTTCAGAAACGTCTGTTCATGACAAACTGGGTGGCACAGTCAGAAATAACCAAGTATGTAAGGAACTGACGCTGAAGCTGGATATCAACAAACGCCTGGTCAACTATGCGACAAACAACACCGTGCTGTGAAAGAAAACAATGCCACTATTGTAAAAGAAAACACAAGTCTCTCCATGCTTAAAAGGAATTAAAAAAAAAAATTCAGATAATTTGCTCCTCTGTGTTCTCCTTCTTTTTTCTTTTTGTCTTTGCGCATCTCAGGAAGCTTAAAACACCCAAGCAGGATTTACGTGGCAGATTTTTTCTCACTGATGCGAAAGCACGAGACAAGATGCTATTTAAACCACTCGCGCAATGTATTTATCCAATCATGGTTGTTGACACTGCAAATATGCAAATAAGAAGGTTAATCCAGGGTTTAGGAATGTACAGTGTGAAACGTCAGATTATGAATACCCAGGATTAATTGTTAACCCTGGGTAAAGTATGAGCAGTGTGAAACGTGAAACAAGATAACCCAGAATTCCATATACCCGGGGTTTAGAATGACCCAGGGTTAACTACAACCCCTTCAGAAAAGTTGGGATTTTTTTCTAAAATGCAATAAAAACAAAAATCTGTGATTTTTTAAGTCTCTTGAAGCTTTAATTAACTGACAAAAATACAAAGAAAAGATATTCAATGTTTTCACTGACCAACTTAACTGTACTCAAAAAAGTAGGAACAGAGGCATGTTTACCGCTGTGTTACATCACCCTTCCTTTTAGTTACACTTTTTAATCATTTGGGAACTGAGGATACTAATTGTTGCAGCTTTGCAAGTGGAATTTTTGCCCATTCTTGCTTGATACAAGACTCAGCTGCTCGACAGACCTTGGTCACTATTGTCTGACTCTCCTCAACATGATGTGCATTAGGAGACAGATCTGGACTGCTGGCAGGCCAGTCAAGCACACGCACTCTGTGTCTATGAAGCCACGCTGTTGTAGCATGTGCAGAATGAGGCACTGTCACTGCTGAGTAACCATGGACTTCCTGGGAAAAGACATTGCCTTGATGGCACATATGTCTCTCTAAAATCCCAATATAAGCCAATAGTCACCCATACCATGGGCACTGATGCACCCCCATACCATCGCAGATGCTGGCTTTTGCACCTTTCGCTTACAACAGTCTGGTTGATCTTTTTCATCTTTGGCACAGAGAACTTGACATCCGTTCTGCTGAAACGTGGACTCATCTGACCACAGCACACATTTCCACTGCCTTTCAGTCCATCTGAGATGAGCTCGGGCCAGAGAACTCGGCGGCGTTTCTGCATAGAGTTGATGTGTGGCTTCCTCCTTGCGTAATAGAGTTTCGGGTTGTATTTCTAGATGCAGTGGTGGACTGTGTTAAGTGACAATGGTTTTCCAAAGTACTTATATTATATTTATTACAGTAGCGTGACGATTTCTCAGGCAATGCCACCTGAGGGCTCGAAGGACACACACATTCAACAGTGGTTTCTGGCCTTGCCCTTTACGCAATGAGATTTCTCCAGATTCCCTGAATCTTTTCACAATATTATGCACTGTAGATGGTGAAAGACCTAAATTCTTTCCAGTCTTGTGTTGAGCAATGTTCTTTTTGAACTGACTGACAATTCTCCCATAAAGTTTGGCACAAAGTGGTGAGCCATGACCCATCCTTGCTAGCAAAGACTGAGCTTTTGGTGGATGCTCCTTTTATGCCCAATCCTGATACCTTCCCCTGTTACCAATTAACCTGATCCTCCAAAATTGTGTTACTTGAATATTCTATAAACTTTTCAGTCTTATTTTGCCTCTGTCCCAACTTTTTTGGAGTGTGTTGAAGGCATCAAATTCTAAATTTGTTTATATTAACAAATTAAGTTTAAAACAATAATACAATTAAGTTGGTGAAAACAATGAATATCTTTTCTTTGTACCTTTGTCGGTTAATTAAAGTTTCAAGAGACTTGACAAATCACATTTTTGTTTTTATTGCATTTTAGAAAATGCAATAAAATGCAAAATGAAAAATTTTAGAACTTTTCTGTAAATTGGGTTGTGTTTCAAGTGTGAAAAGCCCTATAGAATACATCACTGAGAACACAAAACACTCACCTGAATTTATATTTGTCCCCACTAAGCAGTTTCTTTGAAAATACATTCTGTAAGCTATAACGCAAAACAGAAAAATCAACAGTAAAGTCAAATCAGTGTTTATGATTTCTTTTTGGTGATCTTTAATGTTAATAAGATAACAAGATACTGAAAGCAAGTGCTATAAACATAAATGTGTATTAATGACGTGTACCAGTCCATGATGTTAGTGGAGAGAGCAGCAGAGAAGCCCAGCATGTTGAAACTGATTTCAGTGGCTGTACAGAGAGCCAGACCGGCCATTACTGGGAACAGAGACAAGTTCACCCAAAAACCTGTTGATCAAACACACAACATTCTTTTAATGGTGGAGTTCAAATGCATGGCATGACGATTATTTGCTATATTCCTGTAGAAGGTCCATTGTGTTCGCTGCCTATTGCCATTGTGGTCTGAGATCTATTGAGATATTGTTGTCTCTGGCTTCCTCACTAAACCAGCTTAGGCATGTAAAGAACAAAACATAAAGAATAAAACACTCGGGGTGTGCTGCTATAGGAAAATCTGGAGTGGTGTGATGCAGCCTGACATGGATGGGAGTTACTGATACCACCCAGAAGTTTAAGATTTTCTTATGTAGCTGTTAAAATATTCCAGAAATTTCTCTCTGGATCTATGGAAGTCGTATTTACTCAACGACACACCTTGAAATGAAAGCAGAAAGCAGAATGACTACGCAGACAGAAATGTTTTGTCTATGAACGTTAAAAGGGTTGATAATTTAACCATCCTCTAATTCATACCATCTATTTCACTGAACATCTAATCGCACATCAAATGCTGGATATAATCTAACATTCTTTAAAATCTGATACATTGGTATTTAGGGCTTGACTTTATAGTCATATTGATCTCTAAATTAATCATAGGTAAATAAAATGTTACTGCACAATATCCTGTGCTAATCATTAATGCAGGCCTCATCAGTGATGCCGATATGATGGACGACTTCAGTATGAAATGGATAAACAAATCAGTAAAAGTCCTGTTCCATGCTGTGAGCATCGTGACTGATTTCAGAATGATTAAAGTCCTGGCTTCAAACGTCTGTGTTTTACCTGTGTATTCCCCCAATATCAGTCTGGACATTATGACGGTGAATATGGGTGCTGAGCTTTTCACCGTCTCAGCAAACGACACGGCTATGCTTTTCAGGCTAACCAGCCCCAACACCACAGTGGTGAACCTGACAGGAAAGCAAAGAGGAAAAGATGAAAAAAAAAAAAAAAAACATATTCCAGGACTTACTATTCTAGGAAAGATGTTACATATTTTGCATGTTATTATCACAACATTCCACAAACTGCTAATTTAACATATTGCTTTTTCTGTTTATAGTACCAAATTGAATTTTACTGTATTTTTTTTGTCCACTTGAATTGAATGAGTTTAATTCAAATCTCTTTAACTCACAAACAATAGGCCTGTATTGATATTGTAATCTAGGACCTAACAGGACCTGTCCTGTCGGCAGAGACTTAAGGAATAAAATGCTCTTTGGCACTAACAAATCAGTCCGTACAGGATTTTTTTGTGATTGTTGCGGTGATGTTTAGGAATAATGAAAGAAACATAGTGTATAAGGACGCATGCGCTGAAACAATCAGTATAACCAAAAAATATGATTTTATGAATTGAAAGCTTGGCAAACAGAGTTACACATATACAAAAGAAAAAAATATAAATAAAGAGGATAAGAAAAATGACAGAAGGCAGATGTGAGTCTAAGAAAATATTTTACAAACAGTAAAATAGTTTACAGTTTATTTACAAACAAACAGTATTAGAACTAAAAGAGGGACTGAGAGGTACTGGGAAGAGGAGAAAACAAAAGGGTGCATCTGCTGGAGACGGGAGATGAAGGGATAACACGCGGGGGAGAGACAGGAGTAGTAGGCCTGAATATCTCGGGTATATCAGGAGAGGCAGGTGAAGATAAAGGAGAGTCATCCATGAATGCAGTAGAAGAAAGGGGAGAGCTCGCAGCACCAGCAGCCCAAGGGCACGCATCCATGTGAGAACAAGTGACAGTCTGAATAGGTCGAGATGTAGTCGATACAGGAGGAGAAGCAAACATAGGCGTCTGTGTGAAGCGGGAAGTCACAACAACGGGTGTTGTTTGAGTAGCCACGGTATGGGTCAATACAGGATTAACCACACGCACAGGCAACATAGGATGGGCCGATAATGGATAATCACAAAGTTGATCTAGGAAGTTGGAGATGCCTGACGCCAAGTGGGCTAGCTGATAGCGACGATACAGAACCACTTCATTGTAAGAGGGACAATCATAGGGATGAGGCCTAGGGGCTGCCTGGCGAGCACAAACTGGAGGAAAACAAGAGATAAGGAAAAGATAAATGTATAGCCTGACTCACAGCCGCCTGAAGTCATAAAAATATAATGGACCTAATCAGCTTCAATCAGCTTTAAACAAATGCATAAAGAGATAAGGAAAAGATAAATGTATAGCCTGACTCACAGCCGCCTGAAGTCATAAAAATATAATGGACCTAATCAGCTTCAATCAGCTTTAAACAAATGCATAAGAGTAGACGAGGCGACGCTAGCAGAACATAAACATAGTAATCAAAGCATAGGATAAGAATAGCTGCCATCAACAGTATAGAGAAGTTGGTGGCACGCAATGCTTAGTGGCACGCAATGTTTAGACTGAAAAATTAAAGTGATTATAAGCATCTACAAAAAATGAGAAAAAGAGTAAAAGAACTTACACATTCTAGACATCTTGAGTAGCGGCGAGACTTCCTTCAGTGAAAAGAATCCCAAAGCAAATGTAAAGAAAACTAGGAAGTGGTATATTTTATGACAAACAGTTTTTTTATGTTAATGACGAAACAGGCCAAAAATAAGGGAAAATCCGTGAGACAGGAAAAAGACCATAAATGGACAAAAGCAAGGGATTGGCTGAAAATAAGGGAAACTTAGGAGGAGTTTCCAGGAATAGGTAGGAAATAAGGGGAAATAGGAGGAACATGCAAATTCAGATAGGAGGAGTAAAATAGCCGGGGATAGGAAATAATGGGAAATCGGCAGGGCAATCCTTGGGGATGACCAAACTGACAGAAATATTCAGGAAAAGTGGCATGATTAAGGCTGTGGAGGAAGACACATGGGATCACCACCCGTTCGGGACATGGAGAAACAAACTATGGGATGCTATGAGAAAGGAATATCTAACCAAAGCGGACCCAGGAAGAGTGGAAAAAATAAAATTAGAAGACGATGAGGGAATAGCTCAATTTATACTAAAGCTACAGAACAGCTGGAGAGAGGAAATGGGGGAACCATGGAATGAGACAATAGCAAGTCAGACATTATTCAAGCTCATGCTGAAGCGGGCACTCCCAAAGGAAGTACAAGACCAACTTGAAACTATAGTAGGGCTAAACACCATGCCATGGGCCACCTTCGAGGCCAACATCATACACCATACCGAGCTGCACCGGAGAAAAGAGCGATAAGCCAAAAAGGCAGCAGAAAGTCTGGTAAACCAGCTTCACAAGGCACAGCTGGGTGAACTGGTAAGGAACAAAGAAGAAAGTCAAGAACAGAAGAAAAAGGAAAGAAAGGAGGGCATTATGCCCCAAGCAGCAGTAATGGTGGCCACAGCGCCAGCACAAATTGCACAACCCCCAATGGGAGGGCCACAAATAGCTCCACAGCAGACACCGATGATGCAACAACCACAGATGCAAGCAATGGCTCCTCCACAAGGCCCAAATGTGCACCCCTACCTACCAATGACAGGGGGATACCAGATGGGTTCGCCATATCCTCAACCCTTGCAGAGATGGGGACAAGGAAGGGGTAGAGGATGAGGAAATTTCACGAGAGGAGCCATGTATCGGAATTCGGGACCCCTAGGAAATCAGGGATCAGGGTGCTGGAATTGCGGCGACCCAGGACACATGAAGCGAGAATGCCCCCAGATACAATATAATGATCATAGAAGAAACATGGGACAGCCCGGGGGATGGAGACCATCGGCATACAACGTACAGGGGACTGGAGATTGGGAAGGGCAATGGATGGGACCTGGGCATCAGAGCCAGACCCCAGTTCCACCTGGAGGCAGCCCAATGGGGCCTGCCCCAGGAGGACAATGAAGAGGCCCAGAGAAGCCTGAGGGGGAGATGGTGCAGTATGCTACCTCACTGCACCCGGTGCAAGAACCAACCATAAAGGTAGCAATTGGAGATATAGTACAGGCTCCCTTCCTGGTTGATACGGGAGCAACCTTCACTAGTATTGGAAAAATAGGCTCTGAACTCCCCCTCACACGAAGAACAATAAAAGCAGTAGGCTTCTCGGGAAAGACACAAGTACTGCGATTTACAGAGCCTCAATGGATAACTGTGGAAAGAATCACAGTCCAAGCACCGCTACTTTTCTCCCCAGACACACCTGCGAACCTATTAGGGAGAGACGTACTATGCAAGCTAGGAGCAAAAATCCACTGTGGACCAACAGGAGTATGGATAACTCTCCCAGAAATACTGACTCAGCAGTTTATGGTTATAGAGGATAAAGAAGCCCAGTGCGGCTGGGACACTGTGTACTGGTTGGAAATTACAGAAAAAGAAATATCAGAATTATGGAAAAATTTCCAGGACTGGAAGCCCTGGCTAACCCACATGCGCCCAGATTGTAGGGAAACAAGGAAACCATGGCATTGCACCTTAAAGTATGATGAGGCGGGACAAGAAGAAGAATATGGGACCTTATGGGAAGAACAACTAGAAGGACAAAAATATGAGATTATGTCCAGTGACATAGTTGTGGGACCAATGGGAGTGGCAGCCCATGTAAACCTGCCTGCACAGGTGGATGAATGGTACCAAGTAACGGGTGCAGCACCTCATGTCTCCCTGATGGTCGGGCAAGGATTTGAATCAAAAGACCTAGGGCCAATGATGAGGGAGGCTAGTCAAGTACATAAGTGGAAAACCACACAGAATCTAAACGTCAGGATGTCTGAAGACAAAAGATTCCTTAAGATAACACAAGAGGGAAAAGAACAGACAGTTGCAACACACATGCTAATAAGCCAACAAGAAAAAACGCAAACAAAAGATACTAAGCAGGCGCAAATGTCACAAAGAACAGAGACACAAGAGTTGACGGATAAATAAAGGGAGGAAGCACTAGGACAAGTACCAGAAAAGCTCTGGACTAGACACCAAACGGATGTGGGACTCATAAAATCAGCAGGACTCAAAAATACAAATAAAACCAGGTGCACAGTTGCCCTATCAAAGACAATATCCATTGTCCCGACAAGCAGAAGAAGGGATCAACTTAACAATAGAAGGACTAGTAGAGGCAGGGGTATTAATCCCAACAAGGAGCCAGTGCAATACTCCAATCTTTCTGGTCAGGAAGCCCAATTCTGAGAAATGGACACTGGTGCACGATTTGAGACCAGTAAACCAAGTAGTGATAGCCGAAACCAGATCCACATACCTTGTTATCCAATATCCCGGAAGAGACTAAGTGGTACACAGTGATTGACCTATGTTCAGCATTTTTTAGTGTTCCACTGCACCCAGACTCGTGGCCCCTGTTTGCATTTACTTACAGGGGAAAACAATATACCTATACCAGACTACCCCAGGGGTATTGCGAAAGTCTGTCAATCTTTAATCAAGTGTTGGCACGAGATTTGTCGGGGCTACAGATCGAAAGTCGCCTGTTACAATACGTTGACGATCTACTGATCTGTAGCACCACGAAGGACCAATGTCTGCAGGATTCAGTAGAAGTTTTGATAACCTTAGCGGAAAATGGGCATAAGGTAAGCAAGGAAAAATTGCAATTCTGTCAGCAGAAAGTAGAATACCTGGGACGGGTATTAGAAGGAACCACTCGAGCTATATCACCCGCACATATAGAGGCAATAACAAAAGCACCCCAACCTCAAACTGTCCGACAGATGCTGTCGTTCCTGGGTATGGCAGGATTCAGCAGGCCATGGATATGCGAGTTCGCACTTAAGGCCCAGCCACTAAGAGAGATGATAAAAGCAGCCGACCAAACAAAACCCAACGCCCAACTGATCTGGACCCCAGACGGACAAGCAGCATTTGAAATGCTTAAAAATGCGCTGGCATCAGCCCCAGTACTAGCAAGTCCAGATTATAATAAACCGTTTCACCTGTATGTCTCTGAAAGGAAAGGTTTTGCATCTGCAGTATTAATGCAGGAACAACAAGGAATGGGAAAACAACCGACTGCATATTTTAGCACCGCCCTCGATAACGTTGAAAAAGGCATGCCCCCATGCTATCGGGCAATTTCAGCAGAGGCATTTGCATATCAAAAAGTGTCGTCAATCACAATGGGTCATCCAGTAACATTGTACACGTCACATGCATTACATGCATTACTCACTAGCCAGACGTTTGTAATAACAAACGCTAGACGCACGGGTTACGATGTAATACTTTCTGCACCAGAACTGACAATAGAAAGGTGTAGTACAGTTAATCCGGCTGAGAGAATGGTGCTTCCAACAGGTGGGACCCCCCACTGCTGCACAGAAGAATCTGAGAAATTTTTGAAAGCAAAGACTGACTTGGAATCCCACCCACTGGCAGACGCCCAACGGGTATTTTATGTAGATGGGTCCTGTTTCCGCACCCAAGACGGGAACAGGGCCGGATACGCAGTAGTCAGATATAATAATGATATAGGAGAGTATGAGACAGTCCAAGGGACAACAGTTCCACAACCATGTTCGGCCCAACTAGCGGAAATTAAAGCCCTTACGGCCGCCTGCAAATTGGCTAAAGGAAAAAGGTGCACAATCTATACAGACTCGGCGTATGCATATGGAGTATGCCACGCATTTGGACCGATATGGGCCCAGCGCGGGTTTCAGAAGGCGGATGGTTCAACTCTGCTGCATGGCCCCGCAATATCAGAACTGTTAGCAGCAATCCAGCTACCGGAAAAATTGGCAATAGTAAAGTGCAGAGCTCACAAAACAGACGGCTCAGAAGTAACCAAAGGCAGATGAGGCAGCGAAGAGGGCAGCAGTAGGAGAAGAGCGGGTACTGATTATGGTACAGGACGAACCAGAGGAGGAGATAGGGGAAATGACAGCAGAAGACCTAAGAGATAGCCAAGAAACAGCCAGCCATGAAGAAAAAGAACTATGGAGGAAACAAGGTGCAGTAAGAGATCCGGAAACAGGGGTGTGGAGAAATGTGGAAGGGTTATGGGTTGCCCCTCTAGCATTATTACCTATGTTAATAAAGGAAGCACACGGATTAGATCATTGCAACAGAAGAGTGGTCACTGACACCATAAGGAAGCACTGGTGGTCACCTTATCTGGCAGGAATGGTGGACAAAGCTCTAAGAGTATGTACAGTGTGCTCAGAACGAAATGTAAGGAAGCATTTTACAGCTCCAATAGGCCACATCCCAGAACCGCAAGGACCGTTCCGACATTTGATGATGGATTTCATTGACATGGCAGAAATACGAGAAGGAAAGCGTTATGTGTTAGTTGTAGAGGACGTGTTTAGTCGATGGGTTGAAGCCTTACCCTTAGCAAAGAATGATGCGAAAACGGTGGCTAAATTTCTGTGCCGAGAGGTAATCCCACGATTCGGGATACCTGATAAGTTAAGTTCAGACAATGGCACTCACTTTGTAAATGAGGTGGTCAAGGCGGTGACAGAGGCACTACACATTAAGCATAGGATGGGATGTGTATATCATCCCCAATCTCAGGGCAAAGTGGAAAGGGATAACGGAGTGTTGAAAGAGAAAATTGCAAAAATTTGCAAAAGTACCAAGTTAAATTGGGTCCAGGCACTACCGCTGGCATTAATGAAAATGCCGTCTCAAACTAACCGCATGACCCATCTCACCCCACATGAGATGGTAACGGGGCGCCCTATGCTGACGGCATTTACTCGCGGGCCCTACAAAGGGCCACCGCTAGAACAATTAGAAAACGAAATGGCTAGTTATGTCAAACATTTAACCCATATCCACAGAAATTTGTGTCCACAGGTACAGGCAGCAATCCATGGAGAAGCAGTAACAGAAGAGAGGATATGACTAGTAGACCCAGGAGATTACGTATACATCAAGGTGTTCAAACGAAAACACTGGAAGCAGCCACGACGAGAGGGACCATTTAAGGTGGTGCTAGCCACACCCACAGCAGTCAAAGTCGAAGGAAAAGAGTATTGGTATCATCTGAACCACTGCTGCCAGGCCCCAATACCAGGGTCGGAAGACCAGTTAAAAGCAGAAGAGGACGTAGCGACTGACATGAATGAAGACAACCCAGAAGAACCAGGACCGTCATCAAGAGTAGGCCCAGCCAAGGGGACTCGCTCGCAGAAAGGGAAGGGAAAAGGAAGATCCCTCCCGAGACAGACTAGCAGCTCATCAACCTCGTCAGAGGAAAAAGAAGACACAACTAGCGAGCAAGTCACACCGCCCCTAGTAGACATAAAAGACCTCGACCTAGTGCCAGCCCCCCAGCCTGTAGGTATATCGAGCTGGGAGGCACCTGCCCCCCTACCCGAATCAAGAACACCTGAACCAGAACTTCAAACAATAGCCGAAGACTTGCTGAGAACTCTACTACAGTAGGAGATAGACGTCAGCCCTGCATCCATACCGTCAGTAGGTCTGGACCAACTTCGTGAAGCATTGGAATATGAAGAGTACTATAGGCCAGATCACTAAAGGGGGGGGTTAACCAATTCCTGCTAGTAGTGACCGCACTCATTATACTCTGGCCAGGGCTTTTATGGCTTATTGCCACCAATGGGAACGTCCTATTATCTGCCAAGACAGTGACAACCATACAAACCCCACACACAAATGACAACGGGAAGTTATCAGGACGCCACAAGCGAGAAGGTACTGGACAAGCATTTATAAATAACAAGATGGTTTATCAATCCCCACAAAACACACATCGTATCACGGAACGATACCTAAATCACAGCAGAGCGCAAATAGCGTTGCAAGATTACCTGAAATGTGCAGTAGGGCTCCTCAGTACAGGAAAACAATCGGAACCATTGAAGTCACTACTAAAAGAGCATCAAAAATACTTCATGATGTATTCGTTTGATTACACTGGACCAGCGCCTCCAGACACCACTACAGACGTCATAAAATGGGCTCAAAATAACAAAGCCTCATGGTACACGATCTCACTAGAAATACGAATAAAGTGTCCAGGGGAGACCTGTGTGGCAGCTTCCAATGTTAGCAGCGTAATTATAACCGGGAATTCTGCTGAGCCCCATTGCAAAATAATCCACCCTCTGTGGTATTATAGTATGAGTGGCTCCCGTTCTAACGTCTCATCCCTTCAAGCCACGACCTATGATGATGAATATCGAGCCAGAATATACGTGGCCTTATGGCGCCCAGGACTGGAACTCAGACAAGCAGGAATAGACTTTTGGATGAGCTGCAATGGCCAAAGTGACGACTGTTTTACTGACATAAAAGGCTTCAAAGCACAAGGAGTGGAAAACAGGGACCTTGTTAAAGTCACAAAAATTCTTCCCCTTTATGACACTGGAACTGATGCCACTCCCCCCTCTGACCTCGGAGGGAGACTCAGAGTTCTGACAGCGGCCAAAAATGCTTGATTTTACGGCGGCTTTTTAAAAAATTTGCGATACAACAAGTTTTTTGTGCCTTTTTTCAGAAATCTACTTGAATTGGCAAAGTTGCAGTTGCACAGAATTGTTTTGCACGATCATTAGCAGTGATGCTTGTTGGTAAATGAGACCTTTTAGCTGTAGTCATGTGAATTGAAGAGGGTTTTGACTGAACGTGCATTGTGATGACGTCACATGTCACGTGATGTCCCAAATCTGCAGAAAATTTTGAAAAATTGCAAGCTCCTCCGAATATTGAGTTAATATTTTGCATTAATCTTTGCATCACAAAATCGCAAAATCCTGGAGGGACTGCTAAACAGCCAAAATTCTATTGTACACATTTATAAATACAAAATGTATAAAAACAAAATAAATCTGTGCCTAATAAATAAATAAATGAATGTCTGGTGTCATAATAACAATCGCAAAAATCGAATACAATATTTTTTCAATATGGAAGGTACACGGATCATTTCATAACGTGATGTGTAATGAGTGTTCAGTACAGTACAGTACAGTGTTTCGAATCTATGCACATGAAGCTTCATATGCAAAGCAGGTGGATACTGAACCTTCTAATAGCACCTACTGGCACTCGTCATATGAGTTTCCAGGTCAACTGATGGGCGATAAGGCCTCTTATAAAACTGTTGGACAGAATAAACAAACGGCAACACCGAGGCACACCTCATTAATCCCACGAAGAGCATGATCATGAGAAAGTTGGGCGGGTATTCAACACGGGATTTGTGCTGGTACAGGCAACAAGGCACAAACATCTTGACGCAGCCAATCACTGTGGTGGAAAGCATCTGTACAGCACCTGAAACATAAGATGAGCTGGGAATCACACAAGGGGCATGCACTAGAGAATTTGAGACAGATTTTCGCATGGTGCTAAAGAGCTTCTGTTGAAATTTACTCAGCAACTGACAGGGAAAAGAAAACAGAAAGCACAAATGACTAGTTTGACATGGGTGCGTTGTTTATGGAAGTTAAAGGGTTCATAGATTAGCATTCTCAAACCCATACTATACATTTCACTGGAATAAGTAGTAGCACTGGGTATAGTCCATTATTTTTAAGTGAAAGTGACATGTGAAGGCCAATGTATGGTAACCCATATTTGGAATTTGTCCTCTGCATTTAACCCATCCAAGTTAGTGCACACACATTAGGAGTTGTGAGTAGTGAACACACACACACTACAAACCGTGAACACACCCGGAGCAGTGGGCAGCCATTTTTGCTGCGGCGCCCGGGGAGCGGTTGAGGGTTAAGGGCCTTGCTCAAGTGCGCAACAGTGGCAGCCTGGCGGTGCTGGGATTTGAACTCACGACCTTCCGATTGGTAGCACAACTCCTTAACCACCAAGCTACCACAGCCATTTGGTGAAATCGGATACATACATCCCCAGAGAGAGGTTTTGTTTTTTTAAAGCTTGACATTATTCACATCTAAATTAATCATAGCGATATAAAAGAGCCAGTGCAATACTGTAACACTGCACGATATCTTGTTAATCATTAATAAGCAAGGTACACACATGGGAGAATCGGTCACAGCTTCAGCATGGTGCTGTGATAGCGGATAAGTGGAAGTGTGCACAGACAGACTGTGTAACCAAAAAATTCACTTGTGGGAAATCGGTAATAAACATCATGCTAAAACTTAAAGGAACAGCGTTCCCGCAAAATGCTATGAAATCTCCGTCTATAAATAATAAATAATTGTATCCTTGCAGAAAACTTCACAATAATAAATGGTGTTTTCCATCCTTCCATCCATTTTCTGTACCGCTTATCCTACACAGGGCCGTAGGGAGCCTGGAGCGTATCTCAGGAGACTCTGGACACAAGGCAGGGGACACCCTGGACGGGGTGCCAACCCATCGCAGGGCACAATCGCGCACACACACTCACACACTACGGACAATCTGGATATTCCAATCAGCCTACAATGCATGTCTTTGGACTGGGGGAGGAAACCGGGAGTAAATGGTGTTTTATTCCTTATTATTATATATTATTAATATTATTATTGTTCACATTAATATAAACCTGTGATATGAATTAATGCTGGCACTACTGTCAGAGCTGCTGCTATAGAATACAACACCACAGCGCTGCTGTATTCTCTAATCTGATTGGTCAGAAAGGGGTTGATTCCTTTTCTATTACAGAATGGATTGAACAGTAGTGCCGATTGCAATTCAAACAATAGGTTTATATTAATATGCTCTTTCTAATATGTTATCATTTCTGTAGTAAAAACTCATACACGGGGACTTACATGGCAGGGGCTCTTCATAATGGAAGGCTGATAACAATAAATGGATTTTGAAAATGTGTTGTTATTTAGCAATCGTTAATATGGTGAAGCTTATGAGACTATTTAACATTTTATTTAACAAAACGGTTTGCATTGCTTTGTCAGTAAGTTTTTTTTTTTTGTCACAGGAAAATCTTTGCCCTTTCCAATTTCTCAATCAAACAACAAGCTGTATTTTTGGTCTTATTAACTTCGAGAGTTTATATATATTGTATAATTGTGGTATAAGATGACAAATATAACAGCACAGCCCTAATTTTTTATATGTATATAAAATATTTATATATTATAACACATTATAACACAAATATATATTATAACACATTTTTTCAAGACAACATGGAAGTAGGCATGGAATGATTGTTTTTTTTTTATGCACTGTTGTAACAACACCACACCCAGTTTTTGACCCACGTGCAACCGAGCGACTGATAAATGTTATGAATACAGCCACAGTTGTTTGTCTTAAGCTCTTTTGACTTTAATACCTTGTGCACACAAATAAAAGAAACTTGATATATATCAACATACTGCAGTGACATGTACAGTGCAGTGATAATGGTGATTCAAACAAAGCAGACAATAACTTCATTCATACGTTCAAGAATTCTGCAGATGTGCCAAACACTCACCCAGTACACCTGGCTCTCCCTCCAGTAGGGATAGGATGTACTTATTGAGAAAGAGTGTGCAGAAACTGAAGAAGTACCACAGGCCAAGGTATACCAACGCTCTGGAATTCCACACGCCCGAGTCGGCCTCAATCACCGTCGTCTCGGTAATGGTGACTTTCCAGACCTGCTCGCTGGGTACGCTTTCGCTGCGCGCCAAGATCACCCGCTCCTGACGCGACCTCCTGAACGGCAAAAGAAGCTTCGAGAACATGGATCTCCCCGCACGGTCACTGATCGGCAGGGCGCACATAGTGAGCGTGGGGCTTTCAAGGCGCACCCGCTCTTTGGGACGCAGGGGGAGAAAGCGAAGAGACAGATCTACTCCATCGTAAAGGGTATAATGTCACTCAGTGGATGAAGAGGAGCATGTTGAGGAGTCTAGTGGTGGAAGTCGGATGTCCGCTGCAAGAAAGAGCAGAAATTGGTGTATTCAGGAAAACAGTGCGAGATTATTAGCACAGTTAGAATGAGGACATTTTTGCTGTGAGATAGGCCAGTAAAACTAATGGGCAGTAACAATTATGCTATTTTATCATGAGATTTCTTGCCTTTGTCCAAGTCTTACAAAGGAGGAGTTGTGCTGTATGCTATATCATCTGTGTACACTTGGTGTATGCTAATTACTGCTTTTCAGCTGGGTTCACTAGCTGTTACTAGGCTGGATCCAGTCACCTCATCATGACCAATGAAAGGGAAAAGTGAAATTTCAATACACTTTTCAATACACTTGTTTTGAATCAGTCTAGAATCCCAGGGCTGGATTATGCTATTAAATAAGGTTTGTCTGAATGTACTAAAGTGTTGCTCCAGCTTTAAATACAGTATAAGGTAGGGGTTCTCAAACTTTGTGCATCCAGGAGCTGTAAAATATTTTCAACAGACCTTATTATACACATAAGCCATTTATTTAAATATTAGGATCATTATTCAAATGTGTGGAATAATATTTTGGTCATCCATCGGAGCATTTTATCCCTGAACTTTCCACCAACAGAACACATTAGGTACAACATGACATTACTCACAGGCCGACTTGTTTTTTTAAGTTATTGAGGGTTTTTTTGTGGGTTTTAAACCAATTCAAGTGACCACACAAACCATCTAATGACAACAAGAACTCAATCACAAATATAACAGGTTTGATAATGGTGGGTTGTGATTTCCACCATTGTAATAAACAAACAAATCAATCAATCAATCAAAGAGCAAATATTTCAACATCACAACAGTAGACAAACATGAAACACAATAAATACACTGTGCTGTTCTGCATGCACATAGCAGTACAGACATTCACAGCTCAAGACAAAACAACACTTATTCAACATTCAAACTGCAAGATATGCTGACTAGATGCAAAAAAAACAAAAACTGCAAGGCACTGACTCTATATAAAGGTTGGGCATGAAAGCGTTCACTCTCCCCAGATGGTAGCTGTTGTATGATAGGGGAGACCTAACTGGTGTGTGAGAATTACCCAGGAATCAATTAGGGTGAAAATTGGAAAAAAAAATCCAAAAGAAAGAGAACAACTGGAAATATGAATATTGAGCGCTGCTGTCAGAGAGCAACAACCTGTTATCATCTTTAAACTTCTTGTGCCACATTCCTGCAGTGACAGGTGTATGCTGGCTATGAGGAACTACTTTTTATTCTGTTCTATTCAGTGGTGAGTGCTCTTGTGTTGTGTGCGTTTTGTGCCTTACAATTTCACATTAGCAAATTCTCCTACTCACCACAAGTATTTTAAAGTAAACATTTCCTGACATACTATGCAAGTTATAAATGAACGTGTCCTGACTTGACAAATGCATGGTCTGAATTACCACCACTGTTTTTCACCCCCGTCAATGAGGTGCACACAAATTCTGGGGCCTAACACTAATAATAACCCATGGATTAACCATATAAGATATATTCACTCCCTGAACACATCAACGGGTTTAAAAAAAAAAAAAAAAAAAAAAAAAAAGAGACTAATTTGTCTCACAGATATATTAAATATAAAGTTACGGTCATAAGTTTACATACGCCTTGTAGAATCTGCAAAATGTCAATAATTAAAAAAAATAAAAATAAAAATAAGACGGATCATAAAAATTGCATTTTGTTTTTTATTTAGTGCTGCCCTGAATAAACTATTTCACATAACAGATGTTTACATATAGTCCATAAGACACAATAATAACTGAATTTATACAAATGAACCAGTTCAAAAGTTTACATACCCATGATTCTTAATACTGTGTGTTGTTACCTGGATGATCAACAACTGTTATTATGTTTTGTGATAGCTGTTCATGAGTCCCTTGTTTGTCCTGAGCAGTTAAACTGCCCACTGTTGAACACACAGTAATCAGAATTAAGTGTATGTAAACTTTTTAATGGGTTCATTTGTGTAAATTCAGTTATTGTTGTTGACTATATGTAAACATATATTATGTGAAATAGGTTATTCAGGCAAATCTTTCGTGGCCCAAGTCTAAAAAGCGCTTAATCCGGTCCTGAACACCATATTCATACTGACAGCTTAATTAGGCCTTGGTACAAGGTGCGAAGTCTGCGAACCTTATAAAGACTTCACTGTCCTTACACAAAATAACAACCCTATTTCCTGATAGACGTGCAAGACCCAAATTAGACGTGTTTAAAATATATCGCAGGATCTGACAAAACTACACAAGCAAGTCTCAACAATGAAGACAGATTCCAGATTGCTGCAATACTTGCTCAGACAAATCTGGGAATAGAACTGAGACAGTCTGTAGCTGTGCAATAATCACAATTATACTGATTAACACATATCTCTGACTGCAGGTGATGCACACGTGTTCATGTCAGTTAAAGAAAGGCGTGTACAGATTCAACTGGCTCAATTCAATCCCTCTTAACTTTCTTTAAGGTTCCGTGACTTGTGTTCTTTGTGTATGTGCGAGCTCTGTTCAGGCCTGTTCAGTTTACTTAAAAAAAACAAAACACAACACAACCATGTACTGTGTATAGACACACATGATGATGGTGCTGCATTATACCAGAGACAAACGATGAGCTATGCTATACTGATCTTATGTGAAGTCATAAGGAAAGATTTAAATACCAGTCTCGTCTCCAAACGCATCTGTTCATGAACATTTTCACAAAGGAGACCTGAAAACACTGGCAAGCACTAACCTAAGCAAAGTACAATAAAATAAAATAAAATAAACTATGACCCCAGACTAAAGACTAAAATACACAGAAACAAAATATTGGGATTCGTTTCTTAACTGAAATATTGGCACCCTAGTCTCCAGAAATATTGGCACCCTACACGATGACAAAAATGCTTGTTTAAAATCAACTCCAATCTATATGATTCCACTCAAACTGCTTACGTTTTCTATAATAAAAATCACTCTAGGAACTACTATTTTAAAAGAGCAGTATTTGTAATCTCAGAGTATATGTGGCAAAATTATTGGCACCCACAGAATATGTCAAATAAATGCTTGAAAAACATTATTATACCATTTGCAGTTCCCTTGGGATATAAATAAGAGATTGCCCTCAATCACTATAATCACTTTGTGATCCATCAGTATGAGGAAAACTAGAGGGCTTTTAACACAAATGAGATGGCTGATGACCTGGAAAAATGAGGTATTAATTACAAAATACATATGCAGTATTATGAATTAGTCTACAAGTATGCACTTGTACAGTTGCAATCAAAATTACTCAACCCCCATTGCAAATCAGGTTTCTTGTCGAAGTTTCAAAGTTGACTTTCAGCTGTTTGCAATGAACAAATCAAACAAAAGCAATTGAAATAGTTCAACACAACGAATGCTTCAAGTGTTTACCCCAAATTCAACTGAAAATGCAACTTATAATGACTTCTCCAGTCTCAAAATGATTCAACCCCCTGAACAGAATCCCTCACAACAGCACAAATATGCAAAACAGGTGTTGTTTCAAGCACACTTGATGCAACTAATCAAGGGCTTCATTAGTTGCACCATGTGTGCTTGAGCTGAAATACACATGAAATACCTGAACTGGCTAGGGACAGAAAATACATGAAATACCTGGACGGGGCAGAAAAAGGAAGCCATAAACAGGTGCAACCAGATTTCTGAGAAGGCAGGTTGTGAAAAACCCTCGAGTGACTGCAAAAGACCTGCAGCAAGACTTGGTGGCAACAGGCACTGAGATTTCAGTGAGCATAGTACGGCGTGTACTAAATGCAGAAGGTTTCCATGCCAGAACTCAAAGACATACACCACTGACCCAAAAGCACAAGAAATGTTGGCTCAAAATCATATAAAAAAGCCAAAGAAGTTTTGGGATGGAACTTTTCGGCACGATGGAACAGCGGTATGTCTGGAGAAAGAAGAATGAAGAAAGAACACTGTCCACAGTCAAGCATGGTGGCGGCTCAGTGATGCTCTGGGGCTGCTTTGCATCCTCTGGCACTGGAAACCTGCAGCGTGTGGAAGGCAAGATGGATTCATTGAAGTATCAGCAAATCCTAGAAGAAAACGTCATGCCGTCAGTGAGGAATTGGACCTTCCAACAGGACAATGATCCCAAGCATACCTCAAATTCCACCAAGGCTTGGTTGCAGAAGAAGTCCTGGAAGATTCTACAGGGCCACCACAGTCACCTGACTTTTTGATTGGAAGCAGCACATTTGCAGCACGCGAACCCAAGAATATTACTGAACTGAAGGCCATTGCTCATGAGGAATGGGCTACGATTCCTCAGGAACGCTGCCAGAAGCTGGTGTCTGGCTATGCAACTTGTATGCAACAGGTCATAATAGCAAAAGGGTGCTTTACTAAGTACTAAAGGTGCTTGCCATGAAGGGGTTGAACAATTTTGAAACTGGAGGTCATTTTCAGTTGAATTTGGGGAAACCACTTGAAGCATTCATTGTGTTGAACTATTTTTATTGCTTTTGTTTGATTTGTTCATTGCAAACAGCTGAAAGTCTGTAAATTTTGACAATAAACCTGATTTGCAATGGGGGTTGAATAATTTTGATTGCAACTGTAGGTGTGCAACAATTATTGGCACTCTATGGGTTCATATGAGAAAAATATATTTGAAGTATATTCCCATTGATATTTTACATTTTTTTTAGTACACCTGGGTGACTAAGAACAGGAACAAGGAATATAGCTGTGATGTGCGGCAAAAGGTTGTTGAGCTTCACAAAATGGGAAGTGGCTATAAGAAAATAGCACAAGCATTGAAAATGCCCATTTCCACCA
Organism: Cranoglanis bouderius; assembly: GCA_023630585.1. NCBI lineage: Eukaryota > Metazoa > Chordata > Actinopteri > Siluriformes > Cranoglanididae > Cranoglanis > Cranoglanis bouderius. The sequence goes on from CM042549.1 coordinate 9,339,445, forward strand.
TAAGGGCAATAATTAAGAAGTTCCAGTTGACTGGAAATGTTATGAATCAACCTGGAATTGGATGTGCATCTATATTGTCTCAACGATTTGTGAAGAGGATGGTTTGAGGAGGTTCAAGGATAACAGCTGGAGAGTTGCAGAAGTTAGTTGCGTCTTGGAGTCAGAAAGTCTCCAAAACTACTGAAGTCACCTACATCACCACAAGTTGTTTGGAAGGGTTTCAAGGAAAAAACCTCTACTCTCATCCAAAAACTCAAGCGTCTTCAGTTTGCCAGACACTACTGGAACTTCAAATGGGATCGGGTTCTATGGTCAGATGAAACCAAAATAGAGCTTATTGGCAATAAACACCAGAGGTGGTTTTGGCGCACACGGAGAGGTAGCCATATGGAAAAGTACCTCATGTCCACGGTTAAATATGGTGGTGGCTCTTTAATGTTTTGGGGCTGTTTTTCTGCCAGAGAACCTGGACATTTTGTTAGGATACATGGCATCATGGACTCTATCAAATATCAACAGATGTTAAATGAAAACCTGACTGCCTCTGCCAGAAAGC
>CM042549.1:9347500-9555000 GCA_023630585.1 Cranoglanis bouderius
AAAATGACTACACCGTTGCAATTTATATCATGTATCATACAGTTATAGAAGGGATTTACTTCTAATTACACTATCCAGTGTCACCCAGATGAGGATGGGTCCCCTTTTGAGTCTGGGTCCTCTCAAGGTTTCTTCCTCATGTCGTCTCAGGGAGTTTTTCCTTGCCACCGTCGCCATTGGCTTGCTCATTGGGGATAAATTTATCGATTTAAAATTTAGATCCAAAAATTATGTATCTCTGTAAAGCTGCTTTGTGATAATGTATATTGTTTAAAGCGCTATACAAATAAAATTGAATTGAAATTTAATTGAATTGAAAATAACAACTTCTCCTGCTATGTGATGCTTTTTGAGGAAAAAAATTAAATAACAACTGAGGTTGAATAACAAGGCATTGTGCTTCCTCTGCGTTATACAGATGAATGGCAAATCAGCCAGTGTGTTATTAATATTATTATTATTATTATTATTATTATTATTAAATATGGTGTGTCTGCGATGTTTCCCCAGTGTTCTGTGTGTACTATATCACACGAGGCGTGCTGCAGGAAAACAGGCAGGAGCTGATTATCTTTGGGGTGTGTGTGCTCGTGGTCATGGTGCGCTCTATCGTCAACTTCAGCGTACTCGAAGAGAAAGAAATGCTGTTAATGGTACGCCAGCCATCATTTCAACATCAACGAACCACAATAAGCCTCTCTCCCTTTGGTGTAGCTGTTTGGCCTGTTATAGCTGTAGGTTTGTAAATCCTGCAAGCATCTCAACCAACGGATCCGGGGCTTTCCAAATGCAGAGGTTAAAACAGGAACAGACTGAAAACACTCATACATGAGATTACACAAAAGGAAGTCTGTTGCTTAAGAAGAAATCCGATGCCACGGTTACACGCAGAACAAGATTAGAAGACTTTAATCATCCAAGAGACTTCAGTTCGTTTACAAGGGTGACTGACACATTAGGAATCTAATCTAGATCTGATTTGTTTTGCAGGTGCGGTTTGTGTGCATCATATGTGTGGGTGTGGTGCACCTGATCTGTGTCTTGCTGCTCATTCTAAGGCCCAACATGATGGCCTTCAGGGTGGGTGGAGCTTTGGAAAGCCTTCAAGAACAGTACTTCCTGCTCAATCTCTGCTTCTCAATGGTGACTTTTGATCTTCAGGCGCAGGTGATTTCTTCCTTTAACTGTGGATGTAACAATCAAGTGAAGCACAAAAGTCTATGTACAACTGAGGCCAAAAGTTTACATACACTTATATGGGATGTGTAGGACATGGTAATCCCTGGATTTCAGTGATTTCTGCAACTGTGACATAATAATGGGAACACGTGTATCTTTGTCACAAAAAAAAAAAAAAATCAAATAGAATAAAAAGGAAATTATGTAATCCAAATTTCAGGTCTGCCATGAATTAAAACCTGCTGGAACATAGGCATGACTGTGAGCGCTGTGGAAACAAGAAAGAAGCCCCTGCTCCAAAATCACCACCTTCAGGCTTGACTGTTGTTTGTTGCTGATCACATTAACAAAGAAAAAGCCTTTTGGAGAAGAGACATTATCTGGCCACACTGACCAGACTTATGCTTATAGGAGAAAAGGAGAAGCATGGTGGTGGTAGTATTAAGCTTTTGGGGCTGTTTTGCTGCCAGTATAACTGGTATACTGCGTGAAGCAGACAACAGAAAAGTGTTCGCACTTTTGTCCGGAGATTGCGAGTTTGTATTGACACGATGCCACGATGCTGGGAGTCCAATAGAGCAAAACAGGCTGTGCTCTCTGAGAGCTCTCTGGACTCACCAGTCAGCTGTCCCCTTTCAATTTACATTGTCCCATGACACAGCATGAGCAGCATTTTGAAAAGATGCACTTGGCTGGCTTCGCATGTCTTGGAGGAAGCATGTGATAGCCTTCAATTTCCCTGGTTTGTAGCTGTCGTATGATAATAAGGGAGAGCTGACTGTGGCCAAGACTAAATTAGGGAGAAAAATGAAGAATGAAGATTACTGTACCAAGAGGACAGTGATCCAAAACACACTTCAAAATTCATTGGGGAGTGATTCAACCAGGCTAAATTTAAGATTTTGGAATGACCTTCACAAGCCCTAACTATCAGTTACTGATTATGGCTATCAGAAGTGGCTGATAGAGGTGGAAAATGGCTAAGGGACATGTAACCAAATATTAGGTGGTCTGTATGTATATTTTTGTCAGATTTTCGAAAAGTACATTAATAAAATGGCTTCAGATTGTGAATGTTTTTGTGAAAAAGAGGCAGGTGTTCTAATCATTCTCTTGCAGAAAAAGAACACGTGCAGAAATAACTGAAATCACAAGACTGCCATGACATTTTTTTCCCCTTAGAAGTGCATGTACAGTGGATATAAAAAGTCTACACACCCTTGTTAAAATGGCAGGTTTGTGTGATGTAAAAAAATGAAACCAAGATAAATCATGTCAGAACTGTCTCCACCTCAGTGTGAAATTACAACATATAAAAATTAAGTGAAAAACAAACAGAAACATTTTAGGGAAAAATAAAAAAAGTTACAATAACCTGGCTGCATAAGTGTGCACACCCTTTTATAATTGGGGATGTGGCTGAGTTCAGAATGAACCAATCACATTCAATCTCATGCTCAAAAGTAATTATCATACAGCTGTCAGGAATGAAATTATTCTGATTAACCCCAAATAAACAAATGGCTTAAAGTGGGTTATTATTATTTTTATTTTTACTTTTGTGGTACCAACAACAAGAAGTATCTCTCCCTGAAGAATATAAAGTCAATGGGGTGGAATTGGACCTGATCTAGCTCCTCCTACATGGGCCAAGTCATGACAAAAGTCCAGGAGCTTGCAACAGTGTGTTTCAAGCTGGATAAGTGGTGATGTTTTGTGTTGTACAGTGCTGGGCGGGGTTAGGGTTTAGGGTTAGGCTTATAGGACGAATTGGAACGGATCCTGTCTCCATCCCCTGGACTTTCAGTTCTGCAGCGGGGACTATCTCAATAACAACAGCATGCTATAAAGTAGAAGCTAGGGCTGATTTATTTCTACCCCAGAATTAGACAGTGTTATTGTCAACTACACTTGAACATAGATTTATTTTAAATTGGGGCTAATATATTTAAGCCTGCTTCGCTGACCAATAAAATGTTATCAACAGCGTCTGAGAAGGATTCAAAATGCCTATAGAGAAACTAGAAGTAAATAGTTTAAGCAAGCATAATCAAGTCAGAGTACAAATTACAGGAAGGGATAAATGGCAGAACCTCAAGTTGTATACCTGTGATGAGATCGCACGCTATAAGGCTCAACCATCATAGTAACCCAGAGTTACTGAGAGCTAGTAATTTGTTTTAGCGCTCTTATTAAGTGTAGCTGGATAACATCATTACTACAGAGAATGCTGGTGATTTTTGTGCTTAAATGTGGAAAACAACAAGTGATGAATCTCTCCTGGCTGTCGGCGTTTGGTCAATGAGAACAGTGAATCATTGAGATATTCAGTTGAGGACAAAAACATATATATAAAAATGTGTTATTAAGTAAACACTTTCTGAGCATGGCTGATACCAGTAAATATAATTGTTGTCATGCCTGTGATGATAGTAGAATTAAATGTAGCCTGCATTTAAGGGTTGTTTATCTGGATTTTTACTGAATTTTTGGCCTGTTATCAGATCCCACTGGTGCAGGTTCATGCCAGTGTCCTCCCTTTCAAAAATGAAGGTATATATCGGGAGGGAGGGAGTGATGGAAGGAACAGGTTAAGTAGCTACAGTGGATATACATATCCGTGTTAAAATGGCAGGTTTTTGTGATGTTAAAACTGTGACCTGATGAATCATGTCAGATCTGTTTCCATCTTTAATGTGATATAGCAACCAACAAAATTCAAGTTAAAACCAAACAGAAACATTTAGGGTAAAAGAAAAGAAAAAAGAAAAACTTAAATAATCCGGCTGCATAAGTGTGCACACACTTTTATAATGGGTAATGTGACGGTGCATCACATTCAGACTCCTGTTCAAAAGTAATTAGGATACACCTGTGATCAGTGAAGTGATTCCTATTAACCCCAAATAAAGCTGTTTCTGTAGGATTTTCTTGACATCATCTTGGTTTCATCCAACTACTGAAGCCGTGGTCCATATCATGCTATGGCACAAAACTTGCAGGCCTCTTTTAGACAGCTGACCATGAAGAAAAATTTCACCTTCCAGCACGATAACCCAAAGCACAAATCCAAGTTAACAGAGGAATGGCTTTAGAAGAAGAGAATGTGCTAAGTTGGGAGACTCTTACCCAAAAAGCCTGAGTGCTGTTTTACAAGCAAAAGGTGCTTTAACAAAGTATTAGTTAAGGGGTGTGCAAACTTATGCAACCAGGTCATTGTACTTTTTTTTTTTTCTTTTCTTTTGATTTGTTTTTCACTTGAATTGTCTTGGTTGCTATATTACATTAATTGTGGAAAAAGATCTGACATGATTTATCTTGGTTTCATTTGTCACATCACAAGAACCTGCAATTTTAACAGGAGTGTGTAGACTTTTTAAAGTCACTGTAGTTAGTTAGTTACAAGCCAGGCCCATGAGGGAGGAACTTTGCATGTAATAAAACGTTTTTGAGGATTGACTGTTCAAATGTGTTTTGCCATGTTGACCAGGTGTGCTTGTGCATCCTGATCCTGACGTCGGGCCCCACTGTGTCCTCCACTCACACCATCATTCTGGGAATTGGAGTTGTTTGGGCAATAATCACTGCTGTGACTGGAGCCATTTCTGTAAGTCACTATAAATCAGAGCTGTTTCACAGGATTTGTCATTTTCTTTGTTCTAATTGTTCTAGTTTCTTTGCACCTCCTAAATGTAATTCTTAACTGAGAAGTAAATATTCTATGTTATGGTAAGGATTATACCAAACTGTGGTGGACTGCAGACCCCCAAGAGACCCTGGGAAAATCCCTGTGCACTTCGTGTCTTATATGAATGCATTCAGTTGTTCACAAGAGGCTTAGGTCTAGTTTATACATGTGAACTACAGTGTAATTAATGACCACGAGAAACAGACTAGCATTCTTATAGTATTGTTAACATTGCTACTTCGATGTTGTGTAATCCAGTCGATCCATCCATTTTCCATACCGCATATCCTACACAGGGATGCAGGGGGAGCCTGGAGCCTATCCCAGGGCCTTGACAGAGCGCCAAGCCATGGCAGGGCACGATCCCGCACTACAGACAGTTTTTGTAAATGCCAGTCAGCCAGTCATGTCTTTGGACTGGGGGAGGAAACCGGAGTACCCGGAGGAAACCCCTGAAGCACAGGAAGAACATGCAAACTCCGCGCACACAGGGCGGAGGCGGGATTCGAACCCCAAAGGCAAACGTACTATCTATCTAAATAAATATCTCTCAAATAGATCAGTTTGTAGAGTTAGTTAAATATAGATCATATATATAGCCAGGTTTCCATCCTGAACAAATCTTAAAAAACGCTAAAAGAAATTAAACACTGCCATGCAAACTATTGAAATGAATAAAATCACATATTTAGTGTTGATATAAAAAAAAAAATCAGAAATAACTTTGCATGCTTTTTTTTTTTTTTTAAATGATATCCAGAGTTTTTGAAAAATCTGCTTCAGCTTCAAGGTGACTCGTGTAGGCAAATGCACCTATTGCTGAACTGAAGGACTAATGAGTTGATGAAGATCCATGCCTGCTCATTCTGATTCACGTTTACAAATTGCACGTTGACACTAAACCCCTTGTATGAGATTTATTTAAATATTTAACTGCAAGGCGAGGCTTTTTTCAGGTTGTTAATGGTAATGGTAAGCTCAAATTTGTATCCCCAGACAGACATGGGTTTGATTGTCTAGATATGGCAACATGAAATCCATAATTAAGGAAGCGATGGAATTGCTGTAAGCTCTTTGCTTAAGCAACTTTGACGAATAAGGCCCATTATCACTATCTGATTATTACTTTTACATCGCTGTCATCTCGAATCAGTTAGGATTTGCTTTTCATCTGTTTTTCAGGTTTTAAAAGAAGTGAAGCCACTGGTCTGGATTTTTGTCCTCCAGAACTTACCTCAGCTGGCTTATTTCATTTACCTGCTATACACGGTACGTCTGGAAACACACCTTTATCTACAGTCTTGTTTACATCATGTACGTGATTATGTTAAACACTGTATAATCATTGGATATTGTCCAGCTGCAGCTGCAACAGAAAATACATCTTTGGTAGAAGTCTGGATGTGAGTGAGCAATCAGAAGCCTACTGGAGGATTTGAAACCCTTTTTGCTTTCCTCATAGGTCATTTCTCAATGGGGCCAGAGTAAAACATACATACTAGAGGCTGCTTCCATAACGGGCTGTGTGATCTCGGTGACCATCAAAAGTGTGCTGTTCTGGGGCTTGTTCCGTCTGTACCGCAGCTTCGGCCAGGGTCTGCGGGAGAGACGTAAGGGCTGCTGTTCTTGTTTCCCGAAGAAAGACAACTTATCACTGAAAACATATTTTGATTTACTGAAATACAGGATGATTCAAAAAAGTGCTAACACTTGCACCCACTGACCACTTTATTAGGTACACCTGCGCATGCTCATGCCGTTATCGACTCAGCCAATCATATGGCAGCAGAGCAATGTCATTAGAGATTAGGAAAAACATCACCGGGCTCAATGCTTAGTTGTCCAGTTTTCATGAGCCTGCGCCCACTGTGAGTTTCTTTTCTGCTCAACACAGTTGTAAAGAGTCACCGTAGCCTTCTTGTCAGCTGGAACCACTCTGACCATTCTCTTCGGACTTCTTTCATCAGCAGCACATTTCTGCCCACAGAACTGCCAGTCAGAGGATGTTTTTTTTTTTTGCACCATTTTGATTAAATTCTACAGACTAGAGTTGTGCATGATTTTATGCACTGCACACATGATCAGCTGACCGGTTATGATGAATAAGCAAGCGCACGGGTATTTCTAATAAAGCGGCCAGTGAGTGAATATGACGCCACAACACTACAACACTGTAGTGAAAAGCCTTGTAACATCATAACACAAGGAGGTTAGGTTACTAATTATAGACTGTATTTAGGCATCTTTCTTCCTTGCCCCAAACTCAATCTGGTAGCAATTTCACACAAACAAAAAAGAAATAAAAACGACAACATTACAGTAAAGAAAAGAAAAGAAAACTGTAAAGGAACGTGTTGCCAGTAAGTGTTAACATCTTAGAGTTATCTTACTGAAAATGTTTTAGTTACTTTAGTTAATCTACTAATAAAAACGCTGTAGTGAAACTTGGCTACAACAAATCAGGATGTTTATGTTTTGAACTGAACTGACGAGAAGCCTGGTTGATTTTAATGATCATGTTACAGTCACAGAGACTTTTCAAAAAATAAAAAAAACAAAAAAGTCTCACATTGACTAGCTTTTGTGTTAAAACAAATGTTATCATAATGTTTAACACAGTTGCCAGTTTATTAGATACATCTGCCGTATTGCTGGTTTACAATTACTGATTCTTTATAACCACCTTTATGACCCATTATAAACCCAGCAGGTACACAGTATGAGTGAATCAGGCAAATCAGCATTGCTAGGATTTTTAGCCATTCTGTACACTTAGTGGCTACTTTACTAGGCACACCGTCCTTGCTGGTCAACTAATAGATGCACAGTATAGACCAGTGGTCACCAGCCCTGTTCCTGGAGATCTACCTTCCTGAAGACTTTAGCTCCAACCATAATCGTGCCCACCTGACCATCTAATCATTGCCTTAAGAAGTTCTTGATCAGCTAAAACGTGTGATAGATTTTGGTTGGAGATGAAACCTGCAGGAATGTAGATCTCAAGGAAGAGGGTCGGTGACCTCTGATATAGACGGTACAACTAATCTTCCCATACACATTGTTTGTTCATCCTTTTCTAGCTCTTCATCAGTGTCCGATTTTGTCCACAGCACTGTTGTCAGCTATATATTTTTGGTTGGCAGGCTTTTCTCAACCCAGCAAAGACAAAGAACTGTTTAAGGGTGCGTTGACACCTTTGGCAGAGTCTGACACAGAGCCAGAATTCGTTTGTTCTTTGGTTTGGATTAGTTTTACATTGCACATAATTAAATGAGCCAAAAACCAACAACAAAAAAATTGCTGAGGGGCATGTAGGCCTAAAAAAAAAATCTTTTCAGATGATGGTTTGATTGCAGTGGCAAAGAGATTGAACTCTGAATCAACCCAACTGTAGGAAGTGAAGCAAAAATGTTGCGTAGTTTGTGTTGCATAGATGCCCGCCACTAAACTGACTTGCAAAACGCAAACTGATCCAAAGGACAGAGCTGTAGTGCTGTAGAAATGCGGTGGCTCTATGTTCTGCATATTTGACTGATGCCAGTGATTTCTAGTATGCACACTTGCCAAAGGTTTGTTGAATGAACAAATTTTACAAGCGCACACCCCTCAGACAATCTTTTTGTTTGATTTTGGTTTAATTATGTACAGTGTGAAACCAAAGCAAAGAGACTGGTGTGAAAGCATGCCAGCATGCCAATAAAGGTTTGGAGAACTCCGAGTGTTAGGGTGAGAGTTGTCCTTTTCAGGTCTGAATTGAACCTTGCATCTGTTCTATATACTTGTATAATTCTTTTAGAACCTTTTGTTATACTGCTGTGTCCGAGTGTCTGACTATGTTTTGAATTTCTTTCTCTCTGTTCTCTTAAAAGTGTTTGCTACAGATAAGCAGTAAAGATCATCATGAAGAGGACCAGCATGAAACGCTCTGCGCTGTGGCCAGTCAGCAGGGGGTACAATAATGCAACTTCAATTTAGTGTTAAATATGCACTTACAGCTGAACAAAACTTCAGCTAAGCAGATTCATCAACTGGAAGAGATGTCTGTAAATCAATTTCAGACATGAAGTGAGTGCGACGAACCAACACTGGTTCCATTTAGCTTATTTGAAAGTCATTTGAAATCCAGCTCTTGCTCTAAACTCCTTAAATGCCCTGAGGGTTTCACTTTCATCTATAAAGGATAAGATTGATTTTATTTTGTACATGGAAATGCCAAATTATGCATGTAGTGATTGGATATTCATTAGTTACATCTTTATCTGTTTCTGTTTCCTTTTTTTATATGGCTTTGCAAAAATAAGTATTTGACCCCTTCGACTTAGTACTTGGTGGCAAAACCCTTGTTGGCAATCACAGAGGTCAGATGTTTCTTATAGTTGGCCACCAGGTTTGCACACATCTCAGGAGGGATTTTGTCCCACACCTCTTTGCAGATCCTCTCCAAGTCATTAAGGTCATTTTCAATGCCCTGGCTGAGGGAAGGAGGTTCTCACCCAAGATTTGACGGTACATGGCCCCGTCCATCGTCCCTTTGATGCGGTGCAGTTTTCCTGTCCCTTTAGCAGAAAAACACCCCCAAAGCATAATGTTCCCATCTCCATGTTTGACGGTGGGGATGGTGTTATGACTTGGGGTCATAGGCAGCATTCCTCCTCCTCCAAACACGGCGAGTTGAGTTGATGCCAAAGAGATCTGACCACACCTGACCACACCACTTTCACCCAGTTCTCCTCTGAATCATTCAGGCAAACTTCAGATGGGCCTGTACATGTGCTTTCTTGAGCAGGGGGACCTTGCGGGCGCTGCAGGATTACAGTCCTTCACGGCATAGTGTGTTACCAATTGTTTTCTTGGTGACTATGGTCCCAGCTGCCTTGTGATCATTAACAAGATCCTCCCGTGTAGTTCTGGGCTGATTCCTCACCGTTCCCATGATCATTGAAACTCCACGAGGTGAGATCTTGCATTGAGCCCCAGACCGAGGGACACTGACAGTTTCTTCCATTTGTGAATAATCGTACCAACTGTTGTCACCTTCTCACCAAGCTGCTTGGCGATGGTCTTGTAGCCCATTCCAGCCTTGTTTAGGTCTACAATCTTGTCCCTGACATCCTTGGACAGCTCTTTGGTCTTGGCCATGGTGGAGAGTTTGGAATCTGATTGATTGATTGCTTCTGTGGACAGGTGTCTTTTATAGAGGTAACAAGCTGAGATTAGGAGCACTCCCTTTAAGAGAGTGCTCCTAATGTCAGCTTGTTACCTGTGTAAAAGACACCTGGGAGCCAGAAATCTTGCTGATTGATAGGGGATCAAATACTTATTTCACTCATTAAAATGCAAATCAATTTATAACTTTTTTGAAATGCATTTTTCTGGATTTTTTTTGTTGTTATTCTGTCTCTCGCTGTTAAAATACACCTACCATTAAAATTATAGACTGATCATTTCTTTGTCAGTGGGCAAACATACAAAATCAGCAGGGGATCAAATACTTTTTCCCCCCACTGTGTGTGTATGTGTGTGTGTGTGTGTGTATATATATATATATATATATATATAGAGAGAGAGAGAGAGAGAGATAGATATATATATATATATGCAGTACTGTGCAAAAGTTTTTTTTTAGTACAAACTTTCTACTTTATCAGGTCAGTACAAAAACATTTTAGATTGCCAAACATTAGTTTTCTAGCACAGAATTAAATGTTTGTATGTCATTAAAGAAAGCAGCATATTATGTAAGACACTTTTCAGACAAAAAACACAATGAAGGCTGATGGGATTTTCTGCAAAAATAGGAAGCAAGTGCCAAAGTCAAAGTCTCCAGAAGAACTGTGGCTGGTTCTGCAAGATGCTCAATAAAACTTATCAGCTAATTTCCTTATAAAACTGCACAAATTGTACCGGAGACTACTATTTTTATTTTTTTGTCGCACCAAATATTGACTTTGTTTCATTTACTACTGTTTACTGCTTTTTACGGTATTTTTTATGTAGAAACATTTAATTTCATTATTTTGAAGGCATCTTTGCTCTACAGCATTTTTTTGCATGTGCCTAAAACTTTTGCACAGTACTGTGTGTGTGTGTATATATATGTATATGTAATTGGACCGTAATTACCTTTTAGAGTAAAGTTTTAAAGGTAGACTAAATGCACAATTCTAAGAAAAAGATACTAATAAATGTACACCCCAGTGACAAGGAAGAGTACAATTTAGTACAGGTTTCTCCCCCCCCCCCCCCCCCCCCCTCAAGAGTGTTCATGAAGCCTTTATACTTTTACAGTCATCATTGTTCAGTCATGTAAGTGGTCGACTGCCCTGCTAAATATAGAATGAATCGCATGCGCACGCAAAAAACAAAACAAAACAAAAAAAACCAATGGATTAATTTCACTTGTATGTACAGTGGGGTCCTAAAGTCTGAGACCACATTCAAAATCTGATATTTAAAAAAAGTTTTAAAAAAATTCTGAAATTCTAAAACACACAAAAAAGGAAATGTGCAACATCATGACTATTCAGTATTCAAGATGTTGCACAATTTCTAGGTCATTATTTAAGTTTAAGCAGATTTGTTAACTGCTTTGTACAAAAGGTCAGATTTTCCGTGAGTCTTATCCCTTCTATTAAAGTGTGTTCAGACGACACGCCCATGGATTTGATCTAAAATGGATTATCAGGTCTTACACAAACTTGTGGTGCCTGTGTCAGCTCAATTGCACGCCGTCATTAAAGCAAAAAGGGGATGTACCAAGTACTAAGATATTCTGAAATTCATGCCAATATTTCTAAGATTCACTAGTGTCTCAGACTTTTGGACCCCACTGTATGTGGTGGCGTTTTTTTTTTTTTTTTTCCCCTCTGCTGTTATTCTTTTGAAAGCACATTTTACTGTGAATATTACATGGTTATTGATTTACAATTTTATACACTAACCTCAGAATGCTTTATCATTTAACGTCACAGATAATGAGCTCATTGTTAAGTAAGTGTTATGAACATTGTTCTCTCCTGTGTTGTTTTATTACTGCTCCCCATGTAGGGAAACCAAAGTTCACTGACTATGTAAAAATAATATCCTTTTTTTATTGGATAACCAATGCCCTTTTTTGTATACTCCAGCACTATTTCTACTTTACATGCTGTAATCACCAGAGCACTTGTAAGCACTTGTACAAAACAGAAAAGTTTAACCGTTTAACCATTAAATATGTATTGTTTTCTGTTTTGATAGCATGGATTTATTACTTTCTGAAACACGTATTTGTAATAAAAAAAAAAAAATAAATATATTTTAAACAGGCTTCTCTTATAGGCTCAAAAATGATCCTGAATGTTTATAGATGCTCTTTGTGTATGAAGTTGCTGTATGCATCGTGTCAAACACAATGTCAGGCGCTTTTTTTTTTTAACAGTTGGTAAAAACTGGGAACTCCATAGGAAGTGTGCTGTGTAGCAAATTAGGAAGCTAGTGCAAGGCAAATAATTTCTTGTCTTTTGGTTTGGAAATGCTCAAACTGTGCAAGATCCTCAATTGAACAATTACTGCTTTTTATGAGTATGAATAAACTACACTGATCAGCCATAATATTAAAACCACCTGCCTAATATTGTGTAGGTCTCCCTTGTGCCGCCAAAACAGCTCTGACTCCACAAGACCTCTGAAGGTGTGCTGTGGTATCTGGCACCAAGATGTTAGCAGCAGATCCTTTAAGTCCTGTACGTTGTGAGGTGGGGCCTCCATGGATCAGACTTGTTTGTCCAACACATCCAACAGATGCTCGATCGGATTGAGATCTGGGAGATTTGGAGGACAAGTCAACACCTTGAACTCATTGTCATGTCCCTCAAACCAGGGCAGGGAGCATTATCTTACTGAAAGAAGCCACTGCCATTAGGGAATACTGTTGCCATGAGGGGGTGTACTTGGTCTGCGACAATGTTTAGGTAGGTGGTACGTGTCAAAGTAACATCCACATGAATGCCAGGACCCAAGGTTTCCCAGAGCATCACACTGCCTCTGCCAGCATGCCTTCTTCCCATAGTGCTTCCTGGTGCCATCTCTTCCCCCAGGTAAGTGATGCACACGCACCGAGCTGTCCACATGATGTAAGGAAAATGTGATTCATCAGACCAGGCCACCTTCTTCCATTGCTCCATGGTTCAGTTCTGATGCTCACGTGCCCATTGTAGGTGCTTTCAGTGGAGGACAGGGGTCAGCATGGGCACTCTGAGTGGTCTGCAGCTGCGCAACTCCATACACAGCAAGCAGCGATGCACTGTATGTCCTGACACCCTTCTATCATAGGCAGCATTAACTTTTTCAGCAATTTGTGCTACAGTAGCTCTTCTATGGGATCAGACCAGACGGGCTAGCCTTCGCTCCCCACTCTCATCAATGAGCCTTGGGTGCCCATGACCCCATCACCGGTTCACCGCTTGTCCTTCCTAGGACCACTTTTGGTTGGTACTAACCACTGCATACCGGGAATAGCTCACAAGACCTGCCGTTTTGGAGATGCTTCAGATCCTTAGATGCTTACGTTTGCCCATTTTTCCTGCTTCCAACACATCATCTTCGAAAACTGACTGTTCACTTGCTGCTTAATATATCCCACCCATTGACAGGTGGGACTGTAATGAGATAATCAATGTAATTCACTTCACCTGTCAGTGGATTTAATGTTTCAATGTTGTAATGTTGAGTTGAAGGAAGAAAAACATTTTCGGTCACGCGTAAGAAATGAGAAGTAATATTCGAAAGAAATATGAGTGGAACCAGAGCAGTGTTTCTCAACTATGGAGTGAGACAGTGCACATGTTGGTGTTCTCTCTTCTCCCAGCTCACATGATTCAACTCAGCTAATCAACAAACCAGAAACTAGGTTGAACAGTGTTAGAGAAGGAAAAACGCACCAAAATATGAAGGGTACTTCAGGACCATGATTGTGGTGGTATTTAGCCATTAAAAATTGTTTCTTTTAAAATGTGTTGACCCATTTCTGGCAGCAATATCTAAATTTTAAAATAAAACGTTTCTTTGCTGAACATGTGGTGAACTAGCATCCATGCTAGTAGCAAGAGGACATTAAGGACATTCAATTTACTTTCAATATAATTTGGGTAACAGAGTTCTTATGCTAGAATGCATATCCAAACATAACATCTCATTTAACATTCTCATTTAAACCCTAAATACTATTCTGGTCTCATCCATCCACAAAACATTTTTCCAGTAGCCTTCTGGCTTGTCCACGTGATCTTTAGCAAACTGCAGAGGAGCAGCAATGTTCTTTTTGCAGAGCAGTGCCTTTCTCCATGAAACCCTGCCATGCACACCATTGTTGTTCAGTGTTCTCCTGATGGTGGACTCATGAACATTAACAATAGCCAATGTGTGAGAGACCTTTAGTTTGATTAGAAGTTACCCTGGGTTCCTTTTGTGACCTCTCTGACTATAACGCATCTTGCTCTTGAGTGATCTTTGTTGGTCTTCCACTCCTGGGGAGGATAACAATGGTGTTGAATTCTCTCGATTTGTACACAATCTATCTGACTGTGGATTGGTGGAGTCCAAACTCTTTAGAGATGATTTTGTAAACTTTTCCAGCCTGATGAGCATCAACAACTCTTTTTCTGAGATCAGGACAGGCGCTCACACACCTGATTATCATCCCAAACACTCTAATTTCACCTTCAAATTAACTGCTAATCCTAGAGGTTTACATACTTTTGCCACTCACAGATATGTAATATTGGGTCATTTTCCTCAATAAATAAATGACCAAGTATAATATTTTTGTCTAATTTGTTTAATTGGGTTCTCTTTGTCTACTTTTAGGATTTGTGTGAAAATCTGATTGTTTTAGGTCATATTTATGCAGATAAATAGAAAATTCTAAAGGGTTCACAAACTTTCAAGCACCACTGCATATAGCAGTAAGTTTTGTGGTTCTCCATTTTTTTATGAATATACCAAACGTTATTGATTTGGTCGCACCTAATGTTTTTGCTATCTCTCTGATGGGTTTGTTTTGATTCTTCAGTCTAATGATGCCTTGCTTCACTGGCAATGATGGCGCTTTGGACTTCACATTAACAAATATTAATTAATTTATTAATTGACAGGGTCTGCCTCATACTCTTTTTCAATTATCCATTCCAGTGGGTGGAAAAACCAAGTGCCCGAATTAAAGACAGGGAAATATTGTCAGCAAGATCACAAAGAATGATGTACTGAATTCCCATCAAAACTTTTCATTCTTGCAGTTACCTGCATATTCCCTGTAGGGGGTGTCCTGAGGCAGATCATCACAGCCGAAATGGATCAGCTCGGAGTGTTCAGGTGAATGTTTTTGTCCTTAATGTCTCAGTGGAGCATACCCCGATCATGGCAGTGACGTGCGGCATGAACTTCCTGCATGATGATTTGAGCCAGAAGTTCAGACATGTTCTAGAGGGAGTCTGCGTGTGTCACCAGGCTAAACATAGCGGACATGGTTAGTATTGGATTGGATAGCAATGCATGTGAAGTCAAATTCGATCAAAATGATCAAAATGCAAGTGGAATTATTAAAAAAAAAAAAAAAAAAAAAAAAAAAAAATCATAATGGTCATCCAATGATAATTTGAAGAATAAAACAGTGTTTAATGAGATACATAAATCCATCCATCCATCCATTTTCTGTACCACTTATCCAACGCAGGGTCGCGGGGAGCCTGAAGCCTATCCCAGGGAACTCGGGGCACAAGGTGGAGGACACCCTGGATGGAGTGCCAATCCATCACAGGGCACAATCGCACACACACTCGCACAGTACAGACAATTTAGGGTTGCCAATCAACCTACAGTGCATGTCTGTGGACTGAGGGAGGAAACCGGAGCACCCGGTGGTAATTTTATAGAATGATAAATGCTGAAGAACGCAACACGCTTTTATCAAATCTGCACTTATTTTCTTTACAATTCCTCTTCATTTATGAAATAAACTGTCTGATTATCGTTAGCATTTTGAGTACCGAGTATAAAATTACCAGTACCGTGTATAAAACCACCGGTACCGAGTATAAAACCACCGGTACCGAGTATAAAATCACCAGTACCAAGTATAAAACCACCGGTACCGAGTATAAAATTACTGGTAGCGAATATAAAATTACCAGTACTGAGTATAAAACCACCAGTACCGAGTATAAAATTACCAGCACTAAGTATAAACTCACCAGTAGCAAGTATAAAATTGCCAGTACAGAGTATAAAATTACCAGTACCAAGTATAAAACCACCAGTACCAAGTATAAAATTACCAGTACCGAGTATAAAACCACCAGTACCAAGTATAAAACCACCGGTACCATGTATAAAATTACTGGTACCGAGTATAAAATTACCAGTACTGAGTATAAAACCACTAGTACCGAGTATAAATTAACCGGTACCGAGTATAAAAGTACCGGTACCGAGTATAAAATTACCAGCACCGAGTATAAAATCACCAGTAGCAAGTATAAAATTGCCAGTACAGAGTATAAAATTACCAGTACCAAGTATAAAACCACCAGTACCAAGTATAAAATTATCAGTACCAAGTATAAAACCACCAGTACAGAGTATAAAATTACCAGCACTAAGTATAAAATCACCAGTACCGAGTATAAAATCACCAGTACCGAGTATAAAACCACCGGTACCAAGTATAAAACCACCGGTACCAAGTATAAAATTACTGGTACCGAGTACAAAATTACCAGTACTGAGTATAAAATTACCTGTACCAAGTATAAAACCACCGGTACCGAGTATAAAATTACCGGTACTGAGTATAAAACCACCAGTACCAAGTATAAAATTACCAGCACTAAGTATAAAATCACCAGTAACAAGTGTAAAATTGTTAGTACAGAGTATGAAATTACCAGTACCAAGTAGAAAAATTACCAGTAGCAAGTATAAAGTACTACTGATCGGAAGGTTGTGAGTTCAAACTGCCAAGCTGCCGCTGTTGGGCCCTTGAGCAAGGCCCTCAACCCTTAAGTGCTATAAGATATAATGGATTTCAGGTCTATATATGATCTTGCGGTTTCTAACCATACTGTGGCCAAACCTGATACTGGCCTGTGAGTTAGTACATTCTTTTGGCCAAGAGGTGGCAGTAACAACTTTAATCTGAAACCAGTGGCTGTTTTGTCATTGTACCGCAGTCCTGTTGATTTCTCAATTCTGATTGGTCACAAGGTGTTGATTAATTTTCTATAACAGCAACTTGGACATTTACATTTATGGCATTTGGCAGACGCCCTTATCCAGGGCGACTTACATTTTATGTCATTTATACAAGTGAGCAGGTGAGGGTTAAGGGCCTTGCTCAAGGGCCCACAGTGGCAACTTGGCAGTGCTGGGGTTTGAACTCACAACCTTCTGATCAGTAGTCCAACATCTTAACCATTGAGCTACCACTGCCAAGGACGAGGCTGCAAGGTTTATATGCTGTAGTTCTAAAAGTAATCATCGTTTCTATAGTAACAACTTACATAGGTACTTGTATAGGACACGCAATTTAAACAAAAATGTGTAATTATTGATATGGTGTAGTTTTCTGTAACAAGATGTTTATTTGGCATCTTTGGAAGAAGTCTCCAGTGTCAGTGCTTTATAACAGTCACAGCCCTGAATTTCCCCTTGGGGATCATTAAAGTACATCTACTTATCTATAGCTGTAACTATGTTTTCCTACACAGAAAATGTTTTGGGACTGAGGGCTACATGACATGTCATTCATTACTAAATTAAAACACTTCAGGATGTGCTGTTATTGGAAAATAACAAAATGTTATATATGAAGATATATGGATTCAAAATTTACAGTCTCTCTCTACCATCAATACGACTCAACAATTTTGATGACATCATTCTGCATTTCTGCTTCTCATCAATCAAACGCTCTCTAGAATCCGAAGTTTCCTGCCCCAAACAGTCGTAAGTTTCCTGGCTGTGACGTAAGCTAAACGCTATTGGCTATTTAAAAGGGGGCGGGACCACTTGATATGCCCCGTCCTGACTTCCTGTTTCAGTGGATATATCCCCAACACATCAAATAATATCCTCATGAAGTGCCTTGCATGTTGAAAGTTCAAGAGACAAGTCAGTTTATCACTTATGTTATAGTTGCGATAAACACTCATCCCCCCCCCCAACTAACACTCACGCCCCCCCACAGCTTGTCATTTCTTTTACTCACTTTCAGTAACTCCTTTATCCTGGTTATGGTGGATCCGGAGCATATTCCAGAAACGCTGGACGTGAGGTGTGATTACATAATCGATGGAACACCAGTCCATCACAGGGCATCATGCACACACATTCACACCTGGGCAATGTAGCATAACCAGACCACCTACTGGCATATTTTTGGGAGGTGGGAGGAAACCGGATAACCCAAAGGAAACCCACATTAACACGGGGAGAACATGCACATAAACTCCACAACGTCCCCAAACATTTTACAAAAATAAAAACTGTGAGACAGATAAGATTTGCTTCTGTGCATCTCCAACAGATCAACTCATTTCAGATATCTGATACCATTACTAATCAATTCAATCCGTGTAATATTAAAGATGCACTGGAATATCTTACAATGCCACAATATCCTACAAAAACAAAAACTCAAAATATAATCTTAAATAAAAACTCACAGAGTAACTGTAGTGTGCTTTAGTAATAAATGTAGAGGTCATAAAACAACAGTACACAATCCTTTATCTTACTGAGAGTTTGATCAGCTGTGGATCATTTATTAAAGTGCTATGTAAAAAAAAAAAAAAAAAAAAAAAAAAAAAAAAACAAATATTAAAGACCCATTCAGAATATGTCCTGAAAATGTACATTACAAAAAAACTTGTGTGTAAAATAAAAAAAATAAAAATAAAAAAATAACCTGATGAAAAGGTTTGTGTGAAAAGATTAGACAATTCAAACAAAAACACAAGAAATGTTTTAATTAGTCATGTCTAAAAAGAAAGAAGGAAAGAATAAGACACCTCATTACACTGCCAGCTCGGCTTTGCCCCAAGAATTTCTTGCACACAGATGACTTCTCTCCTGAGCGTCTTGTCTAGTCAGATGATCAACTGTATAATCATGTCAGGAGAGTAATTAAGACTGGTCATTTTGGTTTCAGAAAGTAGTAGCTACTTCACTCAGTTATACATTACATCAACAAGGTCTGAGAATATGAACTCATGATAATAAAGAGGGTGGCTCCCAAGTAACATAAACCAGGACAACACATTACTTACTGAAGCTATTTAACAGGTAAAGTACATAAATACAACATTATTAATGACAATGCAACTTTCTTCTTACATTCTCTGAACGATTATTTAATAAAAAAAAGATCAGTCACGTCTGAGAGGGAGAATGAATGTAAACAGATTTTTCCTGGTTTTTCTTTTCTATAACAGGGCACACGTGGCTGAATTGACCTCTGATAGCCATAATATAGTAGTAAACGAGACCAAGTGCACGTCACCACATGAAGAGCAATGTAGTAACACGAAACAATTCCTTTTGATAAGTCTTTAGGTGGTAGAGAAGCCTGTTAAATATTTTGAGACGTAAAGCTAAAGTTTAGTGAGAAGGACACTTGAAACTGCACGCTGCATATACTTACTTGAACACTCAATATACATAATTATAAACTCAATAAAGGTGATGGAATGGGGAAACAATAACCGATAGCCATAATTCTTTAATAAAATATTGCTCAAAACCTTAAATCTGGAAAAAAAACAAAAAAAAACAAAACAAACAAACAAAAAAAACAGTGGTCCCAACAGACCTGGAATGAACTATGATCTCAGGAATCAAATACTTCATGGTGGTTGTTTACCTGTAAGACTCGTAAAATTAAACAGTAGTTTCCTAGACCAAAACGTACTAAAATATGAATGTACTAGCTTTTTGTTTTGTGCAGTACCCTGCACAAATGAGTCCCTCTGGCCTGACATTTATTTATAGAATATCTATAACTATGATACACAAATGTAAAACGTCATTACACACCCCATTAAGGATTTCTAACATTCTATGTAATTTAAGGCACGATTCTGATTGATATCCAGTTATTGCTGTGGTGCTTAAATTGTCCTCATGCACGAGCTAACAAGACCTGATGTTTCACTCGAACTCCTCATATTGTGTTATTATGAAACTACTTTGTAATATTCCTGGCACCTTATGACAGTTAAGTCATACACCATCTACGAATTAGAATTCTTCTCCATTTTTTTTTTTTTTTTAATTAAAAAAAAAAAGGTTACTAGCACACAAAATTGACCAAGAAGCAACAGCTTCACAAAAGTCTGTGGTCAAAAGTGGGATGTCATGTCCCAGATAGGCATAAAAAGAAGAAAAATGAAACAAAGTGCTTCCGAGCAAATACTCAAAACTCCTCTTCCTCTGAGCTCAGGTGGCTCTGCTTCTTGCGCACGTTCCAATGCAAACACTGTGCCAGACTTTCAAACCAGTCATTCACTGGGTCCCGGAAACAGATGGATGGGACGGGGAAGCACGAAGTGGTGATGGTGATGCTGGAGAAAGAAGAGGAGAACTTTAAATCACTAATTCTATAACAACATGAAACCCAACCTTCAGTTCAAAACTGGGATGGACCACTCAGTAGCCCAGGCGTACGGGACAAGCAGTTCGGGATATTCGTTTTTAAAAATTTTTTTTAGTTGGACAGATAGGTATGAACAGCCAGAAAAATGTTTCACTTGGTATGTAGTATTTGGTATGTTATGGTAAGCTTAATGCACTTTATGGTGATGCGATGCACCTTGATGCTGGAACTATAAGCAACTCAGCAGTTCCCAAACCAGGGGTTGATTTACAAATGGGGTCATAAGAGAAACTCACAATGCCCTCTTATATTTAATTTATTTATTTTACTAATTAATATTACAAATATCACTACACCTATGGAAACGGATTGTGTTAGCAATTATTTTGAAATTTTATTGCTGAACTCCTACGCTAGTGCAGCTGATGCGCTGTAATAGTGTAGGAGTTCTGCATTAAAAAAAAAAATAGACAAATTTCTCCATCGATCTACTGCTGGTTCCTTGTCAACATCAAGTGACTGTGACTTGGTGGAATAACTGAAAAAAACAAACATGAAAATATGCGAAAAAGGAGAAGTTAAAACTGTCAAGGCTTGGATAAGAAGAAAGTCAGAGAAAATTCATAATGTCCATTTGGGGTCATTTGTCCAAAATGTTTGGGAACCTCTGAACTAAACTGTTCTGAATCCCAATGCCTGCTACAATACAAATATAAGCCAATCAGCTCAACAGTAGAAAGATTTTCACTGGTCAGATTAACTAGCTTGCACAGGTAACAGACAGCCTTTTCAGAATCAGGAACACAGATTAATGTGGAAAGACTGTCAGAAAAGGTCAGGAAAGGTCAGAAGGGCAGCAAAAACACGTATATATTTGTTGTTTGGCATGTTTGTTTTGTACAAAGCCTATGTTTGCTGTTTGGTGAACACCACACAATTTTAATTTGATTACAGTTATTTTTTTTCCATTTTCATTTTCACATTTTGCAAAAAAATAAAAATCAAACTTGAAATCAAGCTGCCTTGTGTTACTGTGTAGGCTATTGCGCAGCGAAAATTACCCCATAGCACCATCTAGCATCCAACCAGCACTAATACTTGTATTACTGGTTTGAACTAGGGATACCACACCGGTGAAAATTATATCGTTGCAAGTCTAGAGCAAACATGATGTGTTTCATGATCATATACTTGTTCGTTTCCTTTAGTCCTAAAGGAAACACCAAAACATGGGACTGGCCAGCACACTGGAGCTTTTATTTGCCCAGTGGGCTAACTAACGAGTTTATCATTTGTCCACCCCTGTTTACAATACATTCTTTCAACATTCACAGTGGACCAGTACAGAGATTAGGAAAAGCTGAAGTTACTATACAGAAATGTACTTGATCTGTATATGTGAAGAAAAAGAAAAACTCCTAAAACCAGTATTTCAGGAACAGTATGTCTCAAGATTGGCAGTGAAAATGTGTACATTGTTTTGCTACTATTTAACTACTTAAGGCTAGGAGCAATCTTATTAAAGAAATAGTTCAGTGAAAAAAAAATTTTTTTTCTTCCTTTCCAAATGTAATCAATTAGCCAACATATGACCATTGTGAACTTTGCTTCTTTAGACTGGCATGGGAGCTACAAGGCTAGTGTAATAATAAGTAAGCCATGTGCTATCTGCATGCCTGAATTATTCACATCCTTTATGACTACAGGATCAGTTTCACCTCTCAAATGCTCATGGTCTAGGATCTAGTGCAGCACCTGATTAATTATTCTTTACTCTGACCCTTTTTTTTTTTTTTGGCAACATAAAAGTTCTGGCTCCATTGTATCCCAAATCTGACACTGGTAATCCTGGTGGCTAGGGATGTATGCATGTTTTTGGGTACCAGACAGAATGCGATTGGTAATACTCGTCTTATAATTACATACCGTTACGCTTTTCAATTGTTATACGTGTCCGTCATGAGATGCAGGTATCCACATATACATATGGAGATTTTCATATGGACTTCTACTGTTCATTTTACCAAATGGCGTTTAGTCAGTAACTGCAAGGATCTTAAACACTCACCTATCTCCATGTCCAATCTCCTGCCGTTTCCGCCCATCAAAGGAAACCCATGCATTGTTTCTGGCCTCACGTGATAGCATAATCTAAAGGCAGGATATCATGGGGCAATGTCAGTCATATTTCAACAAGATCTCAAGAAATATTACACTCAAAAGTACCATCATGGCTGGCAGTGAATTAAAGGCAGACAACATGATGGCGGAGACAAGGACATTACACTGAGCTTTACTACATATACATTAAACTGTATCACATATACAAAGTTCAAAGGTAAATTATGTGCTGTTATAAGAAAATAATCAACGATGGGGTGGCTGTGATGTAAAGCGGAGTTATGTTCAGAGATTTCTCTTCTGCAACAGAACTTAGGCCAGAATGACCATTTTTAACTATTTTCCCACATTTATATTTATGTTTAATGTTATCGAACATCTGGTTATGACTTATGCCCTCATCAGTCTCTTTTTTCCCCTCTCTTTATTGAAGTTAAATACAAAACAAAAAAAGCAGCTTGTCAGGTTTGAGAAACCAGAAAGCGCACAATCCTGAAACTCTCCTGTGTCAGAAAACTTAATACTGATGCTTACAAGACAGTGACACTGGAGACACTTTCCATAAATGTTAAATGAACGACTCCTCACAGAAAATGTCACCATATAAACAAACAGACTTCTTCTTTGTAAAATAACAACATGTCCGCAATACAAGTGAATGAGAATGTTTATGTGAATTACAGCCAGAGTTGAGAATCCAACAGTGCTGTGTTATAAACATGAAAATGACAATATTATACGTTATTAAATATGGAAAATAGTGAAGCTGTAACAAGTAAAGGACAGGTACATGAACTTTGTGTTTTAGAGTAAACACTACAATTTAACTGAATTATAATCAGGCTGTATGGAGCAATAGCAAGGATGTTACTATATAAACACACAGGGAGTTTAGTTCTTACTCTGTTCTATAGCCACATGCATTAATCTAATCACATGAAGTGTTTGCTTCTTTTATACACTATCCTTTCCTGTTCCTTTTCATTCCAGGAAGTTTCTTTCCTTTTCCAACTGCTTTCCCATTAGTCAAGCCTTGCTGTATAGAGGTGTTTATATTACAGTTCCCTTTACATACTGGTAGATCATTACTCATGCATTATTAGTGAAACTCCGGTAAAGGGACAATGACACAGTGCTTTAAATTTTCTCAGGTGTCTTGTGTTACCTTGAGCTCGACGCCAGCGGGGACAACTATGGGTCTGAAAGAGAGCGAGTGAGGACAGATGGGGGTGATCATGATGGCTGGGACGTTGGGGTGGATCATGGAGGCTCCTGCTGCCACGGCGTACGCAGTACTGCCTGTCGGAGTGGACACGATCACTCCTGACAAGGTGGATGTAATTTGGAGATTAGGGAAATTGTTGCTGGGCTTTGAAATAGTGGCACATTCGGGTTTTATAACAGAAATAATTGATTAACAGAATTCAGGTATTAATATGAATACTGACCATCGCCTTGTACAGTGGTGATCAGGTGACCGTCAAGGAAAAGATCAACGTTAGAGAGGTAGGAGGAGGGACCTCGGTCCACAACGACCTCATTTAGCACCTGAGAGAGAGAGAGAGAGAGAGAGAGAGACTGTAGGTTAGGCATAATTATATGGCAATCTATTCTTTTCAAGCCATCTTACAAAGCTTTACTAAATACAAGGCTTTACTGAATGACTGCACACAATAACAAATCCAGTGACGTGCCCACAGGGAATCTGTGGTTAGTGCTACATACAACAGTTTGTGGCTAATGGTAACAAACCACATGAACAGATCACCTATGTGGGGCAAACACTGGCCTTTTAATAATGCATGTACACATTAACTAACCAGCAAAGCACAATGGTGGCTAGGTATAACCACACACACACACATTTTTGAGTGTAGGTTTCTCTACACACATATCTCAAATCTGTCTCAAAGTGTACTCACACACTAAGACATTAATTCTTAAAAACCCAACCAACAGGAAATCTAACCCAGGTATCATCTTTCATACAAACATACACAACCCTCTGCCCTAAGACTCTCAATGCTCTGTCACTCACTTGATATTGCATAGTTCTGCAGCCTGACTCGGATTCCCCGTTTGCGATGATTGGATTTTTCTCCTTTGGTCTTGTTTTCTCCCAGTTTTCTTTCACCACCTTTACCTTCAGTCGGCTCCGCAGGATTATGGCCGCGTTGCCTATGGAAACATTCACAGACCAGTGCAACCATAAAAATTGGATTCCAAGCAAATGACTACAACCACTAGTAGACAATAATAATTAAAAAATGAGGGCTGTCAAAGGTAACACACTTTGAATATGGTACATTTTTTGTCACTATTTATTTTTTTGACACCATAATTCTTTCTGGCTACTTGCATTCTGTAATATTCTATTTTTTTAAACAGCTACTGGACTTCATGAGAAAACATATTTGCAGCACAATATACTGATGACAACTGTCATTGAAACTGTGTTTACCTACTCTGACCATATAAAAAATAGGAGTATGGTGCTATGCCATTTCATGTGTCACAGGAGGGTGAGCCACTAAACAGATGACAAAAACAGTCGAAACACAGAATTCTACAAGACTTTCTCTCAGTTACAGAATATTTGATGGATGTTGTATTCAAATTACATATTATACAGTGCGCTCCACTAATATTTGCACCCTTGGTAAATATAAGCAAAGAAGGCTGTGAAAAATTGCCTTTATTGTTTAACCATTTGATCTTTTGTTAAAAAAAAAAAAAAAAAAAAATCACAAAAATACTCTGCTCTCATGGATATCAAACAATTGCAAACAAAGCACAGGTTTATTTAAATATAGGTGTGCAACAATTATCGGCAACCCTATGAATTCATATGAGAAAAATATATTTGAAGTATATTCCCATTTTAAATTTTTTTTAGTACACCTGGGTGACTGGGAACAGGAAATTGTTCAATCATGACTTCCTGTTTCACAGGGATATAAATATGAGGAAACACATAGGCCAAATTCCCTTAGTCATTCATGAAAATGGGTAAGACTAAGGAATATAGCTGTGATGTGCAGCAAAAGGTTGTTGAGCTTCACAAAATGGGACGTGGCTATAAGAAAATAGCAAAAGCATTGAAAATGCCCATTTCCACCATCAGGGTAATAATTAAGAAGTTCCAGTCAACTGGAAATGTTATGAATCAACCTGGAAAAGGACGTGTGTCTATATTGTCTCAACGCACTTGTGAAGAGGATGGTTCGACTGGCCAAAAAATCTCCAAGGATCACAGCTGGAGAATTGCAGAAGTTAGTTGCGTCTTGGGGTCAGAAAGTCTCCAAAACTACAATCCGAATTCACCTACATCACCACAAGCTGTTTGGAAGGGTTTCAAGAAAAAGCCTCTACTCTCATTCAAAAACTCAAGCATCTTCAGTTTGCCAGACACTACTGGAACTTCAAATGGGATCGGGTTCTATGATCAGATGAAACCAAAATAGAGCTTATTGGAAAAGTAGCCATATGGAAAAGTACCTCATGCCCACGGTTAAATATGGTGGTGGCTCTTTAATGATTTGGGGCTGTTTTTCTGCCAGAGAACCTGGACATTTTGTTAGGATACATGGCATCATGGACTCTATCAAATATCAACAGATATTAAATGAAAACCTGACTGCCTCTGCCAGAAAGCTTAAAATGGGCCGTGGTTGGATCTTTCAACAGGACAATGATCCAAAACATACATCAAAATCAACACAAAAATGGTTTACTGATCACAAAATCAAGGTCCTGCCATGGCCTTCCCAGTCCCCTGACTTGAAAACCATAGAAAACCTGTGGGGTGAACTGAAGAGGAGAGTCCACCAGCATGGACCTCGAAATTTGAAGGATCTGGAGAGATTCTGTATGAGGAAAGGTCTCAGATCCCTTGCCATGTATTCTCCAACCTCATCGGGCATTATAGGAGAAGACTCAGCTGTTATAATGGCAAAGGGAGGTAGCACAAAGTATTGACTAAAAGGGTACCAATAATTGTTCCGCACCTATATTTAACAAAGTTTTTTTTGGGGGGATAAACCTGTGTTTTGTTTGCAATTGTTTGATGTCCATGCGAGCAGAGTATTTCTGTGAATGTTTTGAACAAAAGATCAGAAGGTAAAACAATAAAGACAATTTTTCACAGCCTTCTTTGCTCATATTTACCAAGGGTGCCAATATTAGTGGAGGGCACTGTATATACATACACAGATTAAGCCTGGTCCTAAAACTATGACACCATCAAGTGGGAAAGTTCCCCAGCTGAGGTCACTTCAGGACTACACTTATCTCAATAACAGTTAACGTCATGATTGTTTTTACTGCAACACTTCCATAAACCTAATGCAGCAGTCAGGATACCCCCCCCCTCCCCCCAGGTGCTTTATAATACATGAGTAATGCTTCTCTGTAAAATGGCACTGTGATATAAAAGAGTGTACAGATCAGGGTTTGGCTTATGGGAAATGAGCTGCAAAGGAACTAAAAATTCCTGGACTGAAAGCAAACAGGGAAGCAAAGTGTGTAAAAATGGGGAAAGATAAAGTCAGTTCCTGTTAATGTTAAACAAAACAGCAAAATTCCACACACAGGCGACAGAGAGCCCTATACACTCACCTTCAATAACCTGTGTAACCTGAGATTGATAGGTGTCAAAGTTAAAAGGTGTCAGAAAGCCCAGAGAGCCCAAATGGAAGGGCATAACCGGAGGTACGCTCTCCTAGAACAAACACAAAGCAGATTCTTCCCTGTAGTATTTCTTTACATTGATGGAGGTACAGTAAATTCAGCAGCAAATCTGTTTTGTGAGTGCTAACAAAAATATCCAAGGCACCAGACCATAATATGGCCACCCTCATTCTGACTTCAGCTGTACATATAAAGCTGGGCGATATGATAATATAATATCGATGTGGTAAAAAATTAACTCATAATACACTTTTCTGAGATATTGTTGTTAACATGACGTTTATATTTACTGTAGCTTTAATTTTTTTTATTATTACAAACTAACTGGAACTAAATAAAAACTGCTGATGCTTAATGTTTTCACTTAATCAATACATTTCTAATTTGTGAAGTTTTAAATAACAAATTAAAGCCATTGCAAGCCATTACTCAGTTTAACAGTTACTAATTTTTACCATCTTAATTCAGTGTTTCTCTTCTGCCAGCTAAATTTTAATGAATTATATAATTATTTTAATAAATTATTTTTAGCTAATTTATACAACCATCATACATATGAAATTTGTCATATCACCCAGCCCTATGTACACAACAGTTTGACAGAAGTATCCAGGAAATTACACATGCACTGTGCATTGTTCAACGTGCACAGTAGTGTTATTATGACACTACTTATGTCTAGTCCAGCTGAACCCCATTATGGATGCAGTTTCATAGATTTGGGGAATTAGTAACTACGAGAGGCAAATACATTTTCACACAGGCCAGGTGGGATTGGATAACATTTTTGCTTCAATAAATGACTATCATTTAAAAACTATATTTTGTGTTTACTCAGGTTGCCTTTGTTTTATCTTAGATTTTGTTTTAATTTCTGAAAGAATTTAGTATGAGATACACACAAAAACAGAAGAAATCAGGATGGGGCAAGTACTTTTGACAGCACTGTATGTTGTGGGAACTTTATTTATTACAATAAACTAAATACATGACTATTAAACCTATTTTCAGACATTTCTTTTACTAGTTTCAAGCTTAAAATAGACTAGCAGACGTTTTCTAATTTTAAGCATTTATTTCTACAAATTATCTGCTGCTAGAATGCGAAAAAGCTTGAAATGTGTAAAATTTTTCTGAGAATTATTATTGTATTTACTTTATATTGACCTCTTAAGAAATATCAAATTTTAAATTCGCATATATTGAAGGTATTTTCAAGTGCTATAATTTTTTTTTTGCAGTGTAGTAATTTGTCCATCCCTGTATACACAACATTTACAGGCACAATCTCAAATATGAAACTGCAAATTTCCTGTAGAGCAAGCCTTCTGTCATGACATATGAACCTGAGCTTGTTTCCTTTCGCTTTACAATCAAGTCTTACATCTGTACCTGGAAGAGGGAGGAAGCGTACAGCAAAGTTCCATCTCCTCCCAAACAAATGATGAAGTCTACCCGATTGGAGATGTCGTCATAATCTGTGAGAAGTAAAGCAGCAGAAGTACAGGTCAGGCATTACATAAACACTGACGCTCTTGAAACACGTATACGTGGATGGTGATTTCGGGGAGGGAAAAAAACAAAACAAACTTTGCTGTACCTTCACTAAAAGTGCAAAAACTCTTTTTCACAGCCACAAAGCTCTCGTCGTTAGCAATGGCGGGGTCCTCTAAGACTTTCCTCTCCACGTAAACGATCATGTTTTTCTGCTAAAGTGCATCAGTACATGACAGGAACAACAAATTAGTTTATGTTGAATTAGAAAAAAAAAAAAAAAAAAAAAAAAAAAAAAAGCATGAAAAACAATGCAAGCCAATTCCAATGGCTAATGATGTCTCTACAGCTATGATATAAGAAATTACTTAAAGTACTTCAACATGTAGGACTTCACACACACTGCATTTTCAGAATCACAAACAGCTTTGCACATCTACAAAGTGTGAGGAAGTATTCAGACCTCTGTGAGGAAGATGCAAAGCTCTTTAAAAGGCTGCAGAAGACTGACATCCTGAATCTTTTTAATTACAAGGACACTTTTGGGTGGCTTGTTCCAGGTTAACCTCTGACTTGCTGGGTCCTGAATATGCCTGTGAAACACGCACACACAATTCGATTCAATTCCATTTTACTTGTATAGCGCTTTTAAACAATGAACATTAACAAAGCAGCATTACAGAAATATATAAATTCTGGATATATATTTTAAATGTATCCCTAATGAGCGTGCCAGAGGCGAGGGTGGTAAGGAAAAACTCCCTGAGATGACATGAGGAAGAAACCTTGAGAGGAACCAGACTCAAAACGGAACCCGGTCTCAGCTGGGTGACCGCGGATAGTGTGATAAATCATTTCCCTTCTGTAACTGTATACTATATAGTCAAAAAGTGCTGTTGTGTAACCAGGAACCTTAGCAACTTATATGAGCATCAGAGTCATTTCTGAATTCATTATAGTTTTAACTTGAAGTCTGTTGTGTTGAAGTTATCAGCTGTTCAATGATGGAGACTTGAGTGCAAAACTGTTCATAGCAATTACAATCCTAAGGCTATTCAAGCAAGAACATTCATAACCACCAGGTCTTAGTGGTTACAAGATGAAATAAAAGAATTTAGCACATAGCCCATTGTATCTTTACTAGCAAATAGTTTAACTTAAATTTTGCTGAAGACACTACCTCAGACTGAGTGAAAATGTTCAGCACTTGATTTCAGCAATAATGTTAAACAGACTAGATTAATGCAAATGTGAAAATATAAAATATTATAAAATATGAAAAATTATAAAATTATTGGATGGATTATATGGATTAATGCAAAATGTGAAAATGCAATTTTGTGAAAATATCCCTAAATATGACCTGCAGAGTTAACGGTTAAAAACTTGTGTGTTTTTATGAACATGAATCATTTTGCATAAATACCTGTGATCGCAAAGCTAGATCATAGCAAACACTTTGGCTTAGTACACAAGCAGCTCAGCAGAAATATAGGCAAACAGGCAGACTTGACTATTACATAACCCTAATCAGTATTAAGCGCTCTCACACAAAGCACTGCACTATATTACATACACATTTTTATATATATATATATATATATATATATATATATATATATATATATATATATACGCGTGCATGCGTGTGTGTGTGTGTGTGTGAATATCTCATTTACATGCATTAGGAATCTTGGTGTTTGATCACAACACATTACATTCAACACACACATCACAAACAACACAACACAGTTACCCATCCTGGTATACAAATAGTGTACACAGTATACAAATATTACACCTTAAGTGGAAATTTGTAGGGTTAGTTGTAAATTACATTAGAGCAGCGGTAGAAATAACAGCTGGATGCAGTTCGGGGTGCATTAAACGAAGTGGAACAATTGTGATATGTAATAAAAAATAGCAGTGATATATACACAATAGTCACGACAATATTAATGAATTATCAATGAATAGTTGATAATTATATAGTATATAGTAATAATAGTATAGTATATAGTAATAAATAGTACTATATATAGTAATATATATATATATAATGGGAATTTGGGAATTCTGCTTTGCTGCATTTTTGACGGTTTGTTAAAAACCATAACATTGAAGCCACAACTGTCGCATTCTTTAGGCGGGAATCTCTCAACCAGATTATGTCAGGACATAAAAAGCAGTCTAAACTAGAAACTCCTGAATAAAATGCATCCAGATCCAAGACTGATTAACTTCCTCTTATATGTACTTTAGCAGATATCTTACCAGTTCCACATGCACGTGTTAAACTTCATGGTTTCCAGCATGTGATGTAGCACTCAGTTGCAGGAACAGGACTTTGTTTAGAGCTTTTTAATAAACACCTCCAGTTCTCATTGTTTGGGTGTGCTCACCATCTCTTCCATGTACAGTTCCACAAAAACAGGTTGAATGTCTCAGTCCTCATCCCTGATTGCCATCTAGAGTGAGCCTCTGACTTTAAAAACAAACCACTCTCCTGAACGCGCCACTCAAGCCTCACCCACATAACATGTGGTCTTACCTCACACAAAGCCAGCCTCTCTGTGATTGGCTACATTACAATGGATTTTCCCTACATGCAGTCCCTCCCAAAATTGCATAATTTAATCCTCCTGTTTTTACATAATGAAGCTGTAACAGAATCATTTGAATAAAGAAATATGACTGGAAAATTTTTTTGAATATAAGGGAAATAGAATACATTTTTAAAAAAATACTCCTGAATTCTAGGAACCTGAGCAGTGAAAGAGGCGAGAGACAGTTCAGAGTCCACAGGAGATAAACGATCTATAAACAAGAGTGTCTATTTTATATTAGACGCTGACCTTGACCCTAAGCTGGATAAATAAGGCTATGCACCAAAAAAAACCAAAAAAAAAAAACCCACAAGCATAACAATAACATGTTTTCTTTTTGTACCACTACGTATTGGTTTTGGGTGTGAAACTCCGAGTAGCCACTTTCAGCAAAAACAAACACACATGAATGGGTTTGGGATTCCTTTCATTAGCATAATAAAGGGAGGTGGACAAGCAGTTTCATCAAAAGATGACACCTTTTTAAAAAAAATTGGTCAGCAAGTATCTCATGGAGTTTCACGTATGAAACTGACTGAATTAAATGTCAAAATGAACATGAAAACTCTAATCAGTGTTAAACTGGTTAACCTTCACTACACCATGCTCACATCAGCTCGTATTACCTTTTATGAAAGAGAGTGTGTTAAGAAAACGTTCCATCACCTTTCTGCACGCTGACCTAAATCACAGGTGTCAAAAAGCCATTTACAAAGGCCAGGGTGATTCACCTTAAGTCTCTACAATACCTGCCCTCTGCATTTATCAACGTCAGGTCAAAGAAAGAAATTCCTGTACATCTTGGTTAACAGGTGCACTGGGATTAATTTACCTTGAGCCAAAAGTAAACACAAATGCAGCTCAGAACTAACGCAAGATCATTTTTTAATGAACCCCAACTTTCAACACCGACTACAATATGAACGTAATTGTTCACTGAAAATGAATAATCAGAGGTGACGCTGTCAGATCAAATCACAAGACCTAATCATTAATTTATAAATTTTGACATGAATCAACCTATTGACTAAGTGCTTGGCTGGATTCTGTACTGCAGAGTCATGCAAAGTTTCATTGACGCAACTATTGCTAAACACAATGCAAGCCGCGGTGATTAAAAATCGATAGAACAGTATTACTTCACGAAGAGTATAACATTTAGACAATACACTCTGAGCACACACCACTAAATGCTAATCTATTAATGCAGAACCACATTATCCCATTTGTCCATTACATACATTTATACCACAGTGCTGTTGAAATCTCTATTCTGACTGGTCAGAAGGTGTTGATTTATTTTCATGCAACAGCAGCCCTGACGGTAGTGCTGGCTACAAATGGATGTGCTCGTTCTAACATGCCATCATTCCTATAGTAGCTTTCACAGGTATGGCAGATGCTGCACATAATCAGATTAAAAACGTGTGCAATTGTTGGGATGGTGAAGTTTCCTATCATATTAACTTCAACAGAGAGAAAGGAACAGAGAAGATGACCTGGCCTGGGCATTCAGGGCTGTAGCCCTGAAGGTTTTTTCCTTTAGCCCCAAATAATTCTCCACTTGGAGCTGTTTGTCACTATGCAACCGAACGTCAGTAAAGGAAGATGGCAGTGTTGTATTTTATCTTCAGTGAACGGAGGCGAGACCAGTCAGACAGGGTTAACGGGTAAATACGTGGAAATACTCGTGTTGTATTGGCTCACAGGTCTCAATTCTGCCAAACGTAAGCTCACAAAGTCAGTTAGTGTGAGGGGAAAATGGATATATGCTGAATTTTATTTATTTTTTTAACCAGTAAAGGTGTTGAAATCGAAACACTAACATCTTCTCATGCTGAGCAGGAAAACAAGGTGTTTAAATGTCTATATTAGCTCCAAGTTACAGGAAACATGATATGAGCAGAGCATAAGGACAGCTAATGTACTTTGCATGGCACTGCGGCAGCTAAACCCATACAGTGATAGCTTAGTTGTGCCTCCCCTTGGCTACCGACACCAAATTTCTGTAGCCTAGTCTCGTGTTAGATGTCTGGCAGTCCTACAAACAGTGATGACAGTTGAGGCAAGTTTTATAATAAATCCAACTTTTTGTCCAATTTTCACATTTTTAAGCAATTTGCCTTCACATGCAAGAAAAAAAAATCTATCTAGGAGTACGTTTTTAAGTTTTTTGGTGGAGAACAATCTGGGTTCTGGATGATTAACAGTTCAGCTAACGGCCCTGTCATGTTTCTATGGTTTAAAATTCATTACATAATCAGTTTCATTTCTGCTGGTTTAATTATTAATATTGACAGTCCTTTTACACCAAGTAACTTTTTTCTGCCATTTTTGCCAATGCAAAGGTATTCTTTTCAATAAGATCCAGGCTTTAAACAAAAAAAAACAAAACAAACAAAAAAAAAAACCTGCCATCAGATAACCACTCTGTCTTGTTTTACCATGCCCTAACTCATTTTCACGAAATTGAGAGCGCCCTGTTGATCCTGCTGTAGTGTTGCTAGGTTTTATTCCTCTACTGTGAGTCTGGGCTTGGACATCATCAGTGCATCTGTAGACTAAATCCTGAAATCCTGAGACTAATGAGTAATAGATTGGTGTTTAGTTTGCAATACATCTTGGAACTTTTCAATCCCCTGGACATGCATAATACACCGGAGATTTCAAGGAGTGGTACACTAGTATCAACATTATTATCATCATTATTATTGATTATGCATTATTAGCATTATAGGTGTTCTCTAGCAAAAACTACTGACCTCTGTCTTCCGTGTGACCCATTTTATTTAATGTTTTATTTATTATTAAACTTTTATTCAGCTAGTTTTTTTTTTCTCTTCAACAGTAAATATAATGCTTCTAAACATTTATTTCTTCTCATTATTATTGGTAATTTATTTTCCTATTATTGCATTATTTCATCCCATTATTGCACTGTGTTGTCATTAGTGCCATTATGCTTTTATACACAAATACAGGAAACAATGACCGGGGTAATTTTTGTTGTTGAGTAACAGCTTCCTCTTCTTCCTTGTACAGATTCAGTTTCTCATCAGATTTGTCCACCCACACATCGAAGAAGATATTTACTTTTCATACAAGGAATCTAAACCATCTCCAACAAAGCATGATCTATTAAACACACTGCAAAAGCCTATCAAAAGTTACACTAAACTCTGTTCACATTATCTCACAACCTTCTGGTCTGACCTGCCTATTAAAGACCAAGATTTTTTTTTTTTAATGAAAATTAAAAAAAATATATGTTTAATCATATGTTTATGTGCAAAAGTAAAATGGGCCTAGATACATTCATGAGCATTTATGCCATTACATTTACTACATTTATTCTATTAGTGCATAAAGATTTGACAAGCTTTGCATTATGGTACTTCAGTCCTGAACTGCAATGTATGCATGTTCATAAAAACAAAACAAAAAACAAAAAGTAACTAACCTGTGAGACAACAGTAAACAAACTGGTCAGAAGAATTTTAAAAGATTTCTCTGATCATCAAATCAGATTTATTATACAGAAGGGAAAAATCATTACTCAGGCCTACTATGGCTTTGCTTTCATGTGCCTCACCAACAGGGGTGGAAAGTAATGGACTACATGTACTCTCTTTACAGTACTTGAACACATAATTCACTGTAACAGTACTTTTTTTTTTTTAGTATAATTACTAACTTGGGTAATTTTTACTTGGGTTTTTAAAAAGTACATTGTTCAACTTTGCTATGTTTATTTTTGACCAAGTTACAGAGTAAAATGTAATCATGCATTTGTCCCTGACAGACTGCTGCCAATTAACCGGTGGTATGTTTAAATTTTAAATAATTTTCAAGACCCAATCAAAGCTTCTTGATGAAACGTCTAACACAAAAATCTACACGTCAGGCGCCAAATGCTTAGTAGCAAACGTCTGAGACAGTGGAGAGCATCCCTGGCCCAATTCATCAGGTATCTTCAGTTTTTTTTCTGAAGTCAAAACCTGTGGAGATATTGCCATTTCACAGCTCAACATCTAACCTGCAGAAACATGTACAGGTAGGCCATTATCTAGCTGAGTCAGCTCAGACCTTTTGATGTTTAATGAATTTGAAAGCACTGTATTAAGCATAAGATGTCATTTCAATGTTCGGTAGCAACAGCCTGTGGTATTAATTGTTGCTACAACCTATAGGTGACACTCAGGATCATGTGTAAGGGGCATCTTTGCTAGCCAGCTAACTGTGCAACTAAACACTTGTATGAATTAACACACGAGCTGTCTAGATAGATAACAAACCTAGCAACTGAAACCCCGACAGCATTTAGCTAGTAAGTTAATAATACCTTTCTTTATATACTGTTGATACTCGAGGTAGTGTTCACTACAGCATAGTTCACTTGGCTAGTTAATGTAAGAATAAAATAGACAATAGAACATTTTCAGATTAGTTGCATCAATTATATGGAAAAAGTAAAATAATTGCTTACGTAGTTTTTACCTGATAACTTCTCTACTCTTGCATGAGTGCTACTCGAGGGCTGCTTTTACCTTTGCTCAAGTGAATTATTACTACAGTTGCAGTACTTTTACTCAAGTGAGTGTGTTTTTTGCTCTTTCCACCACTGAGTGAGCTGCACAATCATCTTGAACGAGCTCATACTGAATGAGTCCAAACAACTGATTTTGACTTACATCACTGCTTTTGGGTTCTTCATCATAGAAGCTTTAGGCCCAAATGTGGTCACTGGACTTGGTCCATGCAGTGACTGGGTCCGCCTAAAAAAAAAAAAAAAAAAAAAAAAAGAGAGAGAGAGAACAAGAAAGAAGGGAAAAGGGTTAATTTCATGGCTCTACAAATCTGCAAAAAAAACCCTAGCTATGAAACCTTAAAGAAGAAATACATGAAATTTTGGAATTTCACTTTCAGTCTTTCTTTTGCTCCATATTACAGATACAGAAGTGAGCATTTCCTCAGACCATGGACTGCCCTGTAGGACAAACGTACCATATAATACCCCATTCAATTTTTCAAAGGCTAAAACATTTCAAAGGATGCTTCTAGCACAATAAAAATTTCTTCTTTATGTACAATGGCTGGAAGATCACTATACAATTACATAAAGCCTATTTAGAGACTTATTTATAGGCACAAACGTCAGATGACATCTAAAGATCATGTCACGACAAGTCAAATGTCAAATCCCCTTGGACCCACTCATTTTCCTTAATATATGATTACAACAAACAAGGCCTCATACGCCTTCAGCTTCCTCTGTTTGGGCCATATGAGTTTTATATATATATATATACACACACACACACACACACACACACACACACAGTATCTCACAAAAGTGAGTACATGCATCTTTTCATGGGACAACACTGAAGAAATGGCACTTTGCTACAATGTAAAGTAGTGAGTGTACAGCTTGTATAACAGTGTAAATTTGCTGTCCCCTCAAAATAACTCAACACACAGGCATTAATGTCTAAACCGCTGGCAACAAAAGTGAGTATACCCCTAAGTGAAAATGTCCAAATTGGGCCCAAAGTGTCAATATTTTGTGTGGCCACCATTATTTCCCAGCACTGCCTTAACCCTGTTGGGCATGGAGTTCACCAGAGCTTCATAGGTTGCCACTGGAGTCCTCTTCCACTCCTCCATGACGACATCACAGAGCTGGTGGATGTTAGAGACCTTGCGCTTCCGTTTGAGGATGCCCCACAGATGCTCAATAGGGTTTAGGTCTGGAGACATGCTTGGCCAGTCCATCACCTTTACCCTCAGCTTCTTTAGCAAGGCAGTGGTCGTCTTGGAGGTGTGTTTGGGGTCGTTATCATGTTGGAATACTGCCCTGCGGCCCAGTTTCCGAAGGGAGGGGATCATGCTCTGCTTCAGTATGTCACAGTACATGTTGGCATTCATGGTTCCCTCAATGAACTGTAGCTCCCCAGTGCCGGCAGCACTCATGCAGCCCCAGACCATGACACTCCCACCACCATGCTTGACTGTAGGCAAGACACACTTGTCTTTGTACTCCTCACCTGGTTGCCACCACACACGCTTGACACCATCTGAACCAAATAAGTTTATCTTGGTCTCATCAGACCACAGGACATGGTTCCTAGTAATCCATGTCCTTAGTCTGCTTGTCTTCAGCAAACTGTTTGCAGGCTTTCTTGTGCATCATCTTTAGAAGAGGCTTCCTTCTGGGACGAATATGATCTGAACACTGACAGGCTGACCCCCCACCCCTTCAACCTCTGCAGCAATGCTGGCAGCACTCATACGTCTATTCTACAAAGCCAACCTCTGGATATGATGCTGAGCACGTGCACTCAACTTCTTTGGTCGACCATGGCGAGGCCTGTTCTGAGTGGAACCTGTCCTGTTAAACCGCTGTATGGTTTTGGCCACTCTGCTGCAGCTCAGTTTCAGGGTGTTGGCAATCTTACAGCCCAGGCCATCTTTATGTAGAGCAACAATTATTTTTTTCAGATCCTCAGAGAGTTCTTTGCCATGAGGTGCCATGTTGAACTTCCAGTGACCAGTATGAGAGAGTGTGAGAGCGATAACACCAAACTTAACACACCTGCTCCCCATTCACACCTGAGACCTTGTAAGACTAACGAGTCACATGATACCGGGGAGGGAAAATGGCTAATTGGGCCCAATTTGGACATTTTCACTTAGGGGTGTACTCACTTTTGTTGCCAGCGGTTTAGACATTAATGGCTGTGTGTTGAGTTATTTTGAGGGGACAGCAAATCTACACTGTTATACAAGCTGTACACTCACTACTTTACATTGTAGCAAAGTGCCATTTCTTCAGTGTTGTCCCACATAAAGATATAAAATATTTACAAAAATGTGAGGGGTGTGCTCCCTTTTGTGAGATACGCCTTCAGCTTCCTTTGTTTGGGCCATATGAGCTTATATATATATATAAGCTCATATGGCCCAAACAGAGGAAGCTGAAGGCGTATGAGGCCTTGTCTGTTGTAATCATATATTAAGGAAAATGAGTGGGTTCAACGGGATTTGACATTTGACTTGTCGTGACATGATCTTTAGACGTCATCTGACGTTTGTGCCTATAAATAAGTCTCTAAATAGGCTTTATGTAATTGTATAATGATCTTCCAGCCATTGTACATAAAGAAGAAATTTTTATTGTGCTAGAAGCATATATGTGTGTGTGTGTGTGTATATATATGTATGTATGTGTGTGTGTGTGTGTGTGTGTGTGTGTGTGTGTATACACACACACACACACACACACACACACACACACACACACATATATATATATAAAATATTATATATATGTTTTTGATATATATTGAAGACATTTGGGTTTGAGATCAAAAGATGTATATGAGACAACAGATCAGAATTGCAGCTTTCATTTCCTGATATTTACATCTAGATGTGTTAAACAACTTCGAACATAGCACCTTTGGTGGCAAACACCCTATTGTTAGGTGGGTAAAAGTATTGGAACAGACAGTCTTATGGTAAATAACATTTAATATTTGATTGCGCATCCCTTGCTTGAAATAACTGCATAGATCTGGCGACTCACTGACATCACCAATTGTTGGTTTCTTCTTTGTGTTGCTTTTCCAGGATTTTACCGCAGCCTCTTTCAGTTGTTGCTTTTTGGGGTTGACTTGACTTCGAGAAAGACCTCTTGCTACTTCATGCTGATTTATATTTTAAACAAGAAATGCAGTCTTCACAGGCAGAAAACCAGGACTCAAACCAAGAGTAGATGTTCAGAGCTATTAATTGATTAGATAATCAATCTAACAGGGCACACCTGGGCAACAAGAAACACCTGTCAGGTGTTCCATGTACATGTACATGTTCCAGTATTTTCGATCACTTGAAAAATGGGTGGGTTCAAACAAAAAGGTGCCATGTTCTAAGCTGTTTAACACAACTAGATACAAATATCAAGAAATGAAAGCTGCAATTCTGATCTATCGTCTCATATTCATCTTTTGATCTCAAACCCAAATGTCTTTGGTGTATTGCAAAAAAAGTCATTTCCATTCAAATACTTTCAGAGGGCACTGTAGCTAATAAAAAGAGTATTAAACATGCTCTTGCATTACAAAAGTTGTGTAAAATATCAGATGCCAAACCCAACAAGTCCATTTTCTACTCCGTTTCAAATTCACACAATGCTTCAATTTTCTTATTAATGTGGTATATACCAAACTATATAAATGTTTCACATTTAAAATGACAAAACATATTACAAAATGCACTTTCACTTTAGAACAGAAAGAAGAAATAATTGACTAGAACACATTATTACAAAACAGCAGCTAATAAAAGAGAGTTTAATATATGTAGAAATGAATGCAGGCTAATTTGGGTCAGTTTTTGGTCTATAAAGACATCCTTTTTTCCTGTTACATGTTTCATGCTTGTGACAAATGCAGCAGAACAATAGGACACCTGTGACACATGAAAAGCCTCCATTCAAACACAAGCAGCATCAAAGATGATGAATTACAAATGATGAGTAGGGAGGACTGGATAGGACGAATTCAGAATTAAACAGAATTAATTATATGGACATTTCATAGCTCCATGAAGCAAGCACTGGGAACCATGTCATATTTCAAACAGAGCAAATCCTGTAGATTTTTGGCTGTACTCAAACAGAGGGTTTGTAATGCCCCCTGCTGGCACACAGCAAAGGTTACACACGTTTGGAGAAGTTACATTCACAAACACACTGACAATTACTTGCCCAATATACTGGTTAAATTAAATCTACTGAATTGTTCGGAAAAAAGCAGGATCATTCTTCACGCAGTAGCTTTACTCATAACTAGTCTGCATTATCAGTGTGCATACTGAGATGCTGTTCTGCTCAACACAGTGGTAAAGAGTGATTATTTTGATTATTTACTATAGACTCCCTGTAAACTGAAAACCAGTCTGGCCATTCTTTTCTGACTGTACTCATCAACAAGGTGTGTCTGCCTGCACAACTGACAATCCCTGGAACTTTGTGTGTGTGTGTGTGTTTCACATCATTCTGTGTAAACTCTAGCTGCTGAGCTTGAAAATCTCAACCTGGCACCAACAAGCATCATGCCACAGTCCAAAATCTTTTCACCATTCTGATGGTTGATATAAACTTTAACTGAAGCTCTTGATCTGTATCTGCATGAATTTATGACCTACACTGATCCCAAATGACCTGGATAATTGCATGAATCTACAGGTGTTCTTAATAAAGTGGTCGGCAAGTATATATATATATAAAAAGACTGCCTTACTGCCTACACAACGCACTGCGACCAAACTAAAACAACATTTAGTTTCCTTATCTCTCTTTAGTTCTAAAAATATGCCGTTTGATACAAAAAATGGAACAGTGGCTAACTGGGTCACAGAAATGATGCCAGTACACTCAAGGCATTTTCGTTATTTCTGAAAAACAGAACTAGTGGTGCAACTCAATTCATAGTGCAGAAATTACTTAAGCAAACATTTCTAGCAAACAAATGAATTGCATTATCGCGAGCACATACCCGTACCTGAAAGGAGAGCACTTATCTATGCTATTATACACTCTGCTGAAAGAAAAACGTTAAGAATAAAGGAACTGATTGCTCCCTGGGGTGTTGGTAGAATATGACTATGATTAAGACCAATGCTTCAGGTGGGGTCAATTTGCAAGGCTTTTGTCCAATGTACTTTAAATAATACTTGTATTTGTATATGAAAATTTCTTTAACCCATCTAAAAACAATCTTTCACTGTATTCTTTACTTCTTTTTTCCCCTCAAAATTATGAGATCCATGATTTAGAAATGAAACAATTAAGGTTTAAAGGAAAAGAAATGTTTATGTATTTTTCATTCTGGAATGGCAAGAAGATATAGTAAAAAAAAAAAAAGAACAATGTTCAGCTTGTGCTGTGTGGTGGTGTTTGCTCATGGACTCAGCGTCATCTATGTCAGTATGCAAACTCTGAATGCATTTTACAGGATGAAGTTGTGAAAACAGGTTGTGTTAAACGTGTTGCAAGGTGTGCTGTTAGGAAAGACAAAACCCACAAGATGCTGAAACAAGAAAATATCAGAAGTGGTTTCAGTAGAAACAAAAAGAGGATCCATACTGGGTCTGTAGATACCGAACAACCTGACAAACAAGGAGCATACTATTTATCAAGTAGCAATTATCAATCAGAAGCCTATTTGAATCCACTGTAT
This sequence comes from Cranoglanis bouderius, assembly GCA_023630585.1. Lineage (NCBI taxonomy): Eukaryota > Metazoa > Chordata > Actinopteri > Siluriformes > Cranoglanididae > Cranoglanis > Cranoglanis bouderius. The sequence goes on from CM042549.1 coordinate 9,389,150, forward strand.
TTATTTCAATGTCAGTAAGTTAAAACAGCTTACAGAAATTTTTAAGCAATGTTTGTTCCTTTTCTCTCTACAATATATAATAAAAATACCAATTACATCAGACATTATACATTAAAACACCAAATACATTAGACATATAGAGAAAAAATCCATTTAAATCTACAATGTTGTGTTTTTTTTTTTTTTTAATTTAAAACAAATTCCTTATCAAATTCCATTCATCCATCCATTTTCTATACCGTTTATCCCACACAGGGTTGCAGGGAGCCTGGAGTCTATACCAGGGAACTCGGGGCACGAGGCAGAGGACATGCTGGATCGGGGGGCCAGCCCATCGCAAGGCACAATTGCGCACACTGTGCCCCACCCTTATCAAATACACCGTACGCTATTTAAATTGGTTACTAGTCTAACACAGAATAATCAGTAGATTAGTCCCAGAGGAGGAAGTCAATAGGATAACAAGATGTTGCATGTTAAAAACAAACAAAAATGCCAAATGATATTTAGTACACCCATTCTCGTTTACAAGCCACATTTTTGGATGAATAATCAACTATTAAAATGTTTTTTTTTATTATTTATTATGAAGATTCATCATCAAGATCTGCCTGTGCTGGGAAAACAGAGCTGAAATCATGCATGTGCTTGACTTTAGTTAAAAGTTGTCCATGTGGGTCTGCTCTTACCTGAACTCTGCACAGCTGGGCACAGCTGAGGTGGACATGCTCCTGGCTTTTGGTTTATTACGGAAAGCTTTTCCAGAAACGGGAGGCTCCTTTCCGCCACATGATGAGCAGCCTGTCTCTGGCTTCAGCATCCAGCTCGCCTCCCCGGAACTCTCCATCTGAGACGATGACATGGAGGACGACAGAACAGAGAGAGAAATGATTAACTGAAAAGCTGGAAGCTGTGTCAAACTCTAACGCGAATGGAGGCTTGGCTTCCTCTTGATTGTCTTGCGTCACGAAGAGTGTCCTTGCGAACTAGTTCAGTAAGATTTGAAGGCTGATTACCCAAATAACACCCTATAATAAGCCAGTAAAACATCAAGAAGATGACACACAATGAGACACCATAAAACACTGTTAATTGCCCATTATACACAAGTGTGTCAAATCAACTGCACTAGTATTTTTGTTAGGACTATGGGGTAAAATTATTTCCAGATAACGAGGATTTGGTGTAGAGAATGGATTTGCTTGAGCCTAAAAGGCTCTGAATTTTGACTGGCAGTTGAGATGACCAAGAAATAGCATAGCACAACTGGAAATGGTCTGTTCTTTACAGATGATACAAATGGTTGCATGTGGATACAGAGCATGGTAGAAGAAGAAGATACTGCTTCCATCCAGAAGGAGAATGAACTGAACCTAAGAAGAAAAAAATTGGAGTCAACTTTTGGGGGAGGTTCAAGGCTCCTCTTGTGCAGAGCATTTTGTTTTTTGTTCACTGGTTTAGTAAGTATAACCTGCACATACTTGTACTGACCATTAGATTACTACCACACTACACTAAAGATGCATATTCCCCCTTCTAGCACTTAACCAAAGATATATTCATTAATTCTACGGATCATAAATATCAACTCAGGCAGAAGAACAGACAGATAATAATGAATTCTAGAAAGGTGGAGAAACCCTTTTCTTAGAATTAATAAAGAGAGTGGGACTGAAAGGGGAGGGTTTGGATAAAGAATAAACCCATGTTCACACTGCCAAGTGACCAAGTCACCAACTTGGGGGCACACAGGAACGGCTACTGTTGTTGTTATTAACAAGCTGTTCATCTATATACAGATCAAATACTTGGCAACTGAGGCTGTCTGTGGCTATCGCGTGACAGATGTGATTGATTGCAGCAGGGTAGCAGGGTGCACCAGGATGTTAAGTGGACGATGAGGTTGCCGTAGGATGAGGGAAGTGACACAATACCATAGGATGAGGGAAGTGACAGGCAACCACTCAGAGCGAAGATAAGCCCCACCACTTGGGAGCCTGATGGTATACTGAAAAGCCAATTAATTCAACAGTACTAACAATGTCCAGAACTATAGACAGATAGTCAGCTGAGCCCAGTAGACAGAGAACCAAGGCGACATCTGGGGAATCTGAGTTGGGGAAGCTGAGTTGGGGATATGAGGCTGCGGAGGCCAGAGAAAGTTCACAGAATGGCTCAGAGCTGGTAAAGGCTGAAACCGAGGCAGCTGTGATGGATGATGAATTCAAATGAGGCTAAACTGGCTGAAGTACGTGGAGACAGAAGAAGCCAGGGACAGAAGAAGGATGCTGGTGGCTAGACAAATGCTTGACGCCCGATGATGCAGTGTTCACTTCATGTAAAGCGGTAAAGCGCAACTTAGCATTTGAGGGGAAAGTTCTCCTTTCAGCAGAGGAACAGAAGTTCAACTGCAGAATCTGACTTCTGTTATCAGAACAGAAGTGGCAAGCCGTCGGTTGGCAAGAACAATTGACGACACAAATGTTCCCTTATTGTTTATGCCAATAAAGCACGTTGAACTGAATTACATAGCAAAGCTACACAGGTTATAAACATTGGTCGAATTGTAAAAAAAAAAATTCAAGGGAGATGGTGTGGTCAAGTATTTCTTTGGTGGGGTGGGGAGGGGTCCTGTAGGTAACCTTACACAATGATTGCAAAATTGTCTAATTTTTAAGCACATTTTTATTCAACAAAATGTAAGCTTTATTAAATTAACTTGGAGCCATCAAAAGAAAACACATGCATTTAAACATGCAAGTGTCAAAACAATCTTGGCTTTCATCTGGGGAGGATTATAGAGTAGAATAAAAATCTACATATCCATTATTCATGAAATAATTTATATAACTGTAGTATTGTATGTCTACGCACCAGACTCTCCCTCTCTCTTCCTCTCTCTCTCTCAGACACTTGTTTTTAAATCATTAAGATGACTGTAATGGTTTATATACTGTTCTTTCTGCATTTTTACATTGCTGTATACTGTAAGATATTGGCCTGTAAATAATTCCTGATTCCCAGTAAGAGGTTTTTGTAACAGTGTTTTGAATTGATCTCACTAGTGTTCTCCAGGCAGTGAAGTAGTCTGTGTATTTGTAGGTTTTGTGTGTCATCTGAGGCCAAAGGTTGATTCTGACAAAAGAGAACATGATATTGACTAACATATTTGATTTGACATGATAGTCTGAGGTTTGTACAGGTTGGTGTGTAGTTCTTAGATTATTTAGAGTTGTGAGAAAATCGTGAATTGATTCATGAATTGTGTGTTAGCAACCGAGAAAAACTGTAATATAGGATCAGAAAAGGCCCCCCCTAGTCGGGTCTCGAACTCGGGTCGCCGAAAATGAACCACGATGCACCAATATCATTACATTTTTGTTGCCGTGCTTATTTTATCAATAAAATAAATATTAAAATAAATATTTTTATGGAATAACTGTTCTATAAAAGCAATAAGCCCCGTGAAGCCGTGGTTTACAGTAAGAACAACAGAGGGTTTTCTGCTCCACGTTGAACCTAACTAGGCTACCTGTTCTAAATACTTCATAAACCACGGCATCTTGAGGCTTATTGCTTTAATATATGAGATTAAAATGACCATTTTTGAGCTCCACGCTTTTCAGCACTCCAAAGCTCTAACATTGGATGGTAAAGATGAACGCATCCCTCCCTTCCTCAAACGCACACAATGTTATGTCAGGGGAATGTCTTTAAACACTAATCAAAGAAATATCATACCTTCGGTTCTCCTCTTTTTATAGAATGTCAAAAGTTACGCTTGAACGGTTCTCTTGGCCATTTTGAACAGTGCGAAAAATGACAGAAACTTGCGTGAGTTTGTGCGCAGCTAATTACAATATTGCGTTCTGATTGGCTAATCGCCATTATTTATAGTTCGTAAATTATCATACGTAGAGAATTTTAATACTTCATTTGCATAAGTTTTACATAAACAACATTATTAATCTAAAGGGGATGGTAAGGGGGATGGTGGTTTTACAGAGGGGATGCTTTTTGTCATTTTTTTCAACAAGGGGGTTGCCATCCCCCCGCTTCCCCCCTCAAATGTAGCCCTGCTTATACATGATAGCTTCTCTTTCCTGTTTACTGAGAGGTTGCTGTCGTTATAGTATGGTTTTTTAAAGTCCCTGTTAAGTGCCTTGAAACGTGCAGCGTTATTCAATGTGTTGACATAATTTCCACTGAAACAGGAAGTCAGAGAGACATATCGAGTGGCTTCTCCTCCTTTTTAAATAGCCAATAGCATTTAGCTTACCTCACAGCCTGGGCTAAGCCGTACTTGACAGTTAGTACCATGGATGCAAGCCCGAGCAATAACAATGCGTTGGATTCACTTCTAACCAATTTACAGCTGGAAAACCAAATACACACACGTTTGAACAGCCAAAGACACATTTACGACCCATGCTTGCTGATTTCTCTCTCTCAAGAACAGCAACTTCGGCAAGGTGATTTTTATAATGTTGGAGGCGGGACACTTCAGATTCTAGAGAGTATTTGATTGGACAGAAAATCTGATGAGAAGCTGAAGTCACCAACTCCATTTGCAGAATTGCAGCCCCAAACTTGCAAGGAACCTCCACCATGCTTCACTGTTGCCTGCAGACACTCATTCATGTACCGCTCTCCAGCCCTTTGGCAAACAAACTGCCTTCGGCTACAGCCAAATATGATGTGTCTTTCATCAACCTCACCTTGTTAGCGGAGTTTGGCTGTTTGTCACCCAGTTTTATTCCTCCTACACAGCTGTTTTTGTTAATGATTGTGTTTCAACCTACATACTGAATTTATGATCACTGGCACCTGTTTGGTATAATTGTTTAATCATACACCTATAGTCTACCAACATAGTACATCTTGACTTGGCAATTTTATTCTGCTCTTCCCTGCTCTCCTGTGCACAGACCTCTTCAAGTCATTACAGTTTTTGTTTTGTTACAGTCATTTACAAGTTTTGATTGGGCCATTCCAATATGTCGACTTGGATTTGTGGTTTGGGTTTTTGTCATGTTTCTTCTTCAGTTGTCTTAACAGAGCCCTGCAGGTTTTGTGCCAAAATAGATATTTGGAGTTATCCATGATTTCCTCTATCCTGCTATAACCTCAGTCCCAGCTGAAGAGAAGCAGCCCCATAGCATGATGCTGCCACCACCATCTGTTTTTTTGGGCAGAATTATGCCAAAAAGGTCTTCATTGGTGTCATCAGACCATAAACCATTTTGTCACATGGTTTGGGGTAATTTAGCTGGGCTTGGTTGTTTCCTTTTTTTCCCCCCATGAGAAAGGGCTTCCATCTAGCCACCCTACCCCATAGCCCAGATATATGAAGAATATGAGAGATTGCTGTCACATACAGGGAGTAACCAGTACTTGCCAGATATCCCTGCAGCTACTTTAATGTTGCTGTAGGTCTATTAGCAGCCACCCTGATAATGATAATGATTTCTACTTGTCCTTTTGTCACTTTTGGAAGGCCGTCCTGTTCTTGGTAATGTCATTGTGGTACCCTATTTTCTCCACTTGTTGATGATGTTCCATGGTACATCTAATGTTTTGGAAAATTTTTGTACCTCTCTTCTGATCGACAACTTTTTGACAATGACATCCCTTACACGTTTTGTAAGCTCTTTACAGACCATGGCTTCAGCGGTCGGACGAAAACCAAAAAGATGTCAAGAAAATCCTACAGAAACAGCTGCTTGGGGTTAATCAGAATCACTTCATTGAGGACAGCTGTATGATGATAACAGCTGAACTCGACCGGTTATTTTAACAGGGGCATGTACACTTTTTATAGCCACTGTAAATGTGACGGGCGAACAGACATTTCTAGAACAGTGCCCATACTCTTCCAGGTTGGCTCCAGAGTCAAAGGTTCGAACCTGAGCTCGGGCTTACTATCCGTGAGGAGATTCTGTGCATGTTCACTACGTGTCCATGTTGGTTTCCTCCCAAAAACATGGCGGTAGGTGGATTACATACACTAAATTGACCCTAGGTGTGAATGTGTGTTCATGGTGTCCTGTGATGGGCTGTCATACCATACGGAGTGCATTCCCACCAGTGTTCCCATGGATCCATTGCTGGCCAGGATAAAGCAGTTACCGAAGATCAGGGAATGAATCAACAGTACAGTTCCAGGTCTTGGAAATGAATACTTTCAAATTGTATACTAGTGATAGACCAGGTCTATTATACAATGTACACTCTCAGTATTCTGGGGAATTTTATTCCTTTCATTCTTTCAAACGCTTCTCTCTGCGGTGGTACACAAGACATTCACAATATCCGTTAAAAGTAAAACAACACTCTCTAACGGGACCAGAGCAAGATATCAGGGCAAGCTTAAGTTAATGTTCACCTCAAACATCAGAAAAGAGATATCACAGGTACATTGCTGGCTAACACTAGTTACCTGGCTGACAACACAGTGCGAACAAACAGCTAGTTAAATTAGTTACATAAACAAGCGTTGTTTTTGTTGTTGTTTTTTTTTTTATACAACAAAACGCAATAACCAGATATACCAAGAACATTTTTGAATGTAGGAATTGCGCGTGAGAAAGAGAGTTAGCATTAGTTAGTAAACTAGCTTTCCTGAGCCAACTGGGTTAAGTATTAGCTAACATGCTACTTACATTGGCCTGATCCTGCGCGGTAATCCCAGCAACCTGCAGGGAAGCGGGTATTCAAGGAACTAGCTGGCCAATGCGCTGTGCAGATCACAGCACCGCCATGAATAAGTAATTAGTTGTCTTTCCCCATACACCGTGCTATTTTCTCAGGATGACATTTCGCCGGTTTGTGTTGCTAGCCCAATAGCACGCGGGCCGGTTTGTGTTGCTAGCCCAATAGCACGCGGGCCGGTTTAGCGGCAGCTTCCGAGCTGTCATCTACTGTTCCAGAAATCTACTTGACTAGCCATTCCGGTTGCTAGGCATTTATTACAGCGACGTCACCTCCGGCGCTGATTGGTCGAATTGGACGGGTCGTTCCTGTCTCCGCGATGATTGGTCAAGATGTGAATATGCAGTTCTAGGCTCCTCCCTCTGCTGGTGGTGGTGCGCCGACTGTGGTTTTTGATTCAAAACAAGAGCGCAGGTCTGTCGTTTGCTGCTGATGTAGGGTGTCCATCACACCACCACCACCACCACCACCTCACAGCTCTAAATACATAGAATATTACAATGCTAATTTGCCCCCAAATGTCTAAATGCGTGCAAAAATGAAGACATTTCCTAGTATAGTGTATTTTCATATATTACCCTAATGTATTTTTTATATATTAGCTGACAGTATTTAACCAACCATTTCCATGTATTAACCAATAAATCAATTGTAAGGGAAATAAATCATTGAATAAAATTAATCAGGAGATGAAAGTATAAGTATATTAGTATAAGGTAAAAAGCAGGCCTTGAAACTTTTGGCATATGACTTCAGTCTGTGTGAAACTCACTGCCTGTACACTGTGTCCTCTCTCTAGTTACAAATGTATTCTTTTTGCCGCTCTGATGTATCCTCTGTGTGTGCATGGGAACACTGAGCTTGTACGCCGCATGTTTGAGTCTGCATCTTTTATTTTTTACTTTTAAGTCTGTATCTTTTACAAATGTATAGAAGAATTTCTTTGATCAAACTATAATTTAAATATGATTATTAATATTAATGATTAATATGTAACCCATCAGGTCCAATCAAAAGTTAAAATAATCAGTGATAAGAAATGTTTTAATCCTCAAAGGCTTAATAATGATTGTGAAATGTATTTGAATCATGAAGAGAGAGAGACTTAATATTAAATCAACATTTAAACATGATTATGTTGTAATAGTATATAGAATATTTTATTAATCAGAAAATAATAAGAGAATATTCATGGGGTGAAACTAGGACAAATTGATGATAGACAAATTAACTCCAGCTTGTGGGAAATCACTGAGCACACATTTCTCACTCGCTGTTTGTATCTTTTTCTTCCTAGCTCCCTAACTTGTTATCTGTTGTTTCGTAGTGTTTATCCACTATTATCTCCAAAGCTTCATGAGTGGGCCATTGTTTAAACTGCAGAAGTTAGAAAAAACTCAGAATGTGCAAGTTCTTATATGGCCACCTGTGTTAGAGGAGATACACCAATGTTCAAAGTGTGTGTGTGTGTGTTAGTATTGTATAAAAGCATGGACATTGACTGTACTCATCAGATGGTCTGCAGACGTCTCGGCTTTGTTGTGTTTTCAATAAAGTCTGATTTTTGACATCTTAAACCCCAGACTCTCGAATACTTTTTTATAGAATAACCAGGACATTTTCCACAATACTAGCTATAAATACCGATTCACATTTCCACCTCATTTCTTCATTTTTAAGTCAAGACTACAATTTTGTGCCAATAGTTTTAGTAATACAAATATTAAAACTCATCAGAAAAATGTTAATTTCACCGTTGGCACAGTCATGTCAAATTTCTCTGAAAACGTATTTATCATACACCTCCATTTGCTTTATAAATCTTATAGACCACACTAACTGGAGCAGAAACACAAACCAAACTGCACTTTTAACAACTTTTTCCTCAAAATTGGGTTTTGCTATATTCAGAACCAAAAATCTGTTTCTAGATGACCTGCATTGATGAAACGTTACATGTTCATTCACATTTCTATTTAGAAGGATATTGCAGAGAAATTTTCGGCAGTTTCGCTGAGTCTGTGTCTATGATAGCCTTAGATTCTGGATCTTGGCTGACAGGAGTGGAACCTGTATGACCTGTAGGAGTGCTATCATGGGGGGGAATCAACATCTGCACCTCGCAGACTCTCTACTGGTGTCCCACAAGGCTCAGTACTTGGTCCTCTCCTCTTTTCCCTCTATACCCACTCTCTTGGCAAAGTCATCTCCTCACATGGGTTCTCTTACCATTGCTATGCTGACGATACTCAGCTTATCTTTTCCTTCCCTCCTTTACACACCACTGCTTCTGCCCAGATCACAGTATGTCTGATGGACATTTCATCGTGGATGGCAGCTCATCAGCTGAAACTCAACCCCAGCAAAACTGAACTGCTCTTCATCCGAGGAGATTCGTCCCCATGCCAGGATCTCATGATCTCCTTGGACAACTCCATGATCTCTCCTTCAACTACTGCTCGTAACCTTGGGGTAATCGTGGACAGTCAACTGTCCTTTTCATCACATATTACTAATCTAACACGGTCCTTTCGGTTTATCCTTTACAACATTAGAAGGATTCGTCCATTTCTAACAACACAGGCCACTCAGTTGCTTGTGCAGTCTCTTGTCATTTCCAGACTAGACTACTGCAACTTGCTCCTGGCAGGTCTACCTTTGAGTGCCACCCATCCTCTACAGATTATCCAGAACGCAGCTGCACGACTTGTTTTCAACCTCCCTAAGTTCTCTCACACCTCCCCGTTGCTGCGCTCCCTTCACTGGCTTCCAGTAGCTGCACGCATCAGATTCAAAACATTTATGCTTGCCTACAAAGCCAAAAGTGGAACAGCACCCTCTTATCTTAGAGCTCTCATCACCCCACGCACCGCATGGATGGTGAGTGTATATGGAATTCTCAACAATTGCCACTGTTGCTGAGGTGACATGGTGGTTATTTTTAATAAATTTTGGCCACAAATTAATATCTTGAGGCCACAGTTTACAATTCTTGAGATCGTTTTTGTGACCACAAAGTACTTAACTATTGGAAACTATTGTATTTTTAAATGAGTGAGACACAGAGAAATCAATAGAATTGGACCATTGCGGCCACGAAAACAGTCATGGAGATTACTGGTAATATTACACTTTACTTCAATCTTGGAATGATGCATAAAGATATATTGGAGTCACTGGCATCGCGACATGGATACCATTGGCCCACATCTTAAGTGGATTCTCAAACCTTTTTGTCACTTTCTTCCAAATAATTAACTGGAGACCATGTGTAGAGATCCACAACATAATATGTGGCGTGCTCAAGTTACATTTTTCATGTCCACAGCTTTGGTATCTTATGACAATATAATTATAATTATATTATAATAATATAATATAATTATTATAATAATTAGACACTTAGTTTGTGGTTCCAAACTATGGAGCTTGTGTTGGAACTTGTGTTGTGAATAAATCAAGTTGTGGTCATGCCTTTAAATATATATACATATATATATATATATATATATGTATATGTGTGTGTGTGTATATATATATATATATATATATATATATATATATATATATATATATATATATATATATATATATATATATATATATATATATATATATATATATATATGTATATATATATATATATATATATATATATATATATATATATATATATATATATATATATATATATATATATATATATATATGTTAATTTCACCATTTATGTCCACTTGTGACCAGTGACAGTCAAGACTGGGTCTTAGGGGTGCTCATTTGTGGTTATTTTTTGTGGCTGTACTTTTGAGACACAATCCTCTAAACTGTCTATCTATTCCTGTCAGTGAACTTTATTTTGCAACTAGTATTCCTCTTTGCTGATGCCATTAGATCCATTTTTGACATACACTGTCATCATTTTGTGTTCCTCTTGAGACATTAAAGGTGCATTTGTTAACCATGCTGAAAAAAACAATTAAAAAAATTATAGCTGTATTCTGAGAAACTACAACAACAGTTCTCAGCCAGTGACTCTGCTTCTGTCTGGAAAGGGCGCAGACAGATCACAAACTGCAAACCTAAAACCCCATCCCCCGCGACACCAGCCATCAGCTTCAGCTCCCTCCCCCTGCTCCCCCACCACAAGTACGTCTCTGTTAAGAGATGTTAAGAGAGTCTTCAAGTCAAGTCAAAGTCAAACGTTTTATTGTCATATGCACAATGAGGAAAAACAGGTTTCCCTGTACAATGAAATTCTTTCTTTGCTGTCCACAATGAATGCCAGGACAAGTACAAACTATGTAGAATAATAATAAAAAAAAAAAAAACAGAAATATAAGAAATATAAGAATAAACTATGTAATATAAGATACAGACTATGGATGCATATATATATATATATATATATATATATATATATATATATATATATATATATATATATATATATATATATATATATATATATATATATACACACATATATATATGCAAATATGCAACATTGACTATGTGCAAGAAATTTATACAGTACGTGCAGAATTGAATGCAACTGCAAATAGCAGCAGTGACCTTGATAGATGTGCAAACTGAGATGAGGCTCCTTAATAGTAGCAGCAATAATATTAGTAGAAATATGCAATGATAATAGCAGCAGTAGTATCTTAAATGTGCAAATTGATACAACAGTTAATCCAACTGTTCTCTGAGATGGTTCAGACTGGTCTGTGTCCACTGGTTATCCGTTTAAGTGTCTGATAGCTGAGGGGTAGAAGGAGTTCCTTAATCTAGAAGTCCTGCATTTCACACTACTATACCTCCGTCCCGAGGGTAGAAGTATGAACAGTCCATGCTGGGGGTGGGTGGGGTCCTTAAGGATGGAGGCAGCTCTCCTGTGGACTCTGCGATGGTAAATGGCCTGCAGAGAGGGCAGTGGAGTCCTGATTATCTTCTGAGAAGTCTTCACAATTCTCTGCAGACATTTGCGGTCCCTCCCAGTAGTGTTGCCATACCAAACGGTGATGCAGCTGGTCAAGACGCTCTCAACAACACAGCTGTAGAAGTTGTTGAGGATCTTAGTAGACATGCCAAACTTCCTCAGTCTTCTCAGGAAGTGCAGCTGCTGTTGTGCTTTCTTAACCAGTTGGGTGGTGTTGAGTGTCCAGGTGAGGTCCTCGCTGATGTGGACCCCCAGGTATTTAAAACTACTCACCCTCTCCACTTCAAGCGCTTGGATAAGCAGTGGCTGATGAGTTCTCCTCTTTTTCCTCATTCAAGAAACAGAACCCCCGCAAAGCAGCTGGACCAGACTCTGTCTCTCCATCCACCCTGAAGTATTGTGCTGATCAGCTGTCTCCAGTGTTTACAGACATCTTTAACACCTCACTGGAGATATGCCATGTGCCAGCCTGCTTCAAGACCTCCACTATCATCCCTGTTCCCAAAGAACCCCGGATCACAGAACTTAATGACTACAGACTGCTCTGACATCTGTGGTAATGAAGTCCTTTGAGCGCCTCGTGCTGTCCCACCTCAAATCCATCACAGACCCTCTTCTGGACCCTCTGCAGATGATGCAGTTAACATGACCCTCCACTTCATCCTCCAGCACCTGGACTCCTCAGGAACCTACGCCAGGATCCTGTTTGCGGCTTTCAGCTCTGCTACAGGACAAGCTCTCCCAGCTGAGTGTGCCTGATTCTACCTGCAGGTGGATCATAGACTTCGTGTCAGACAGGAGGCAGCACGTGAGACTGGGAAAACATGTCGCTGACTCCTAGAGCATCAGTACTGGTTCCCCCCAAGGCTGTGTTCTTTCTCCTCTACTCTTCTCCCTCTACACCAACAGCTGCACCTCCAGTCACCAGTCCGTCAAACTACTGAAGTTTGCGGACGACGCCACCCTCATTGGGCTCATCTCTGAGGGGGATGAGTCTGCCTACAGGTGGGCAATTGACCATCTGGTGACTTGGTTCAGTCAGAACAACCTGGAGCTCAATGCTGTGAAAACAGTGGAGATGGTGGTAGACTTCAGGAAGAACCCAGCTCCACCTGCCCCCATTGTCCTGTGTGACTCCCCAGTTAATACTGTGGACTCCTTCCGCTTCATGGGAACCATCATCACCCAGGACCTCAAGTGGGAGCTGAACATAAGCTTTCTGATTAAAAAAGTGCACCAGAGGATGTACTTCCTGCGGCAGCTGAAGTTGTTCAACCTACCAAAGACAATGATGGTGCACTTCTACACCTCCATCATTGAGTCCATACTCACCTCCTCCATCACCATCTGGTATGCTGCTGCCACTGCCAAGGACAAAGGCAGACTGCAGCGTGTCATTCGCTCTGCTGAGAAGGTGATTGGCTGGAATCTGCTACCCCTTCATGACCTGTACACTTCCAGGACCCTGAAGCGGGCAGTTAAGATTGTGGCTGACCCCTCTCACCCTGCAGTCCATCAAGGACAAAACCTCACGCAGTTTCTTCCCATCTGCAACTGGCCTCATGAACAATACTTAGGACCCACCATGGCCACTTATACACCTCCATGGACATTACACATTTCATTAACGAACAACCCCACATTGTTGTTTCATATGTGTTACATTACTGCACACTAGACTGCTACACTGCACCATCTTACCTCCAACTGTGAGCATTTGCACTGGCCCACTTTTCCACATCCTGCAACTAAAGTTAGCATGTGATCTAAGGTTAGAATTAACAAGGACTATTACCTGCTACAAAGACACTAAGACACCACCTAAAAAATAATACATAACTTCTGTTTGGGGTCATATGTAATAGATTTTCCTGTGGATTTAGTTTCTGTCTGGTGTTAAGGGTAAAGCTGACTCTCTCTCTCTCTCTCTCTCTCTCTCTCTCTCTCTCTCTCTCTCTCTCTCTCTCTCACTCACACACACACACACACACACACACACACACACACACACACACACACACACACACACACACACACATTATATGTTGTTTGGTTTCATGTGGGAAAGTGGGAGATGCCCCCCATATTATTTACACCCATGGGAAGTGTAGTTGTAGTTTGCAGAACAGATGGGTGGAACAAGCATATAAAAAGGGGAGGACAGAGCCTTGTGAATAATTTCAGATACCTTCTCATCTAAAAATGGAAAATTGTCATGGTTTGTATCTCCACCTGAGAAACGGGGCAGACTTAGTGGGGAAAACACAATCTAAATACTTACAGGCCACAGCAGATATGCTGCCGGCCAGGTTATAGCCCTCAAATTAGCTTTTGAATTATACATCTCACTCTATCTCCAATAGAAAACATCATTCTTGAGATGACAAATATAGAGATTAGGCAGGTGTATGGAGAAACATGGAAAGATAGAGATGCGACACTGCACAGCTGCTAATTCTAGCAGGAGTATACAGGTAATGTGGAATGCTCATACTGGTAGGGCAATATTTCCAGCTGGATGGTGTTTTTTTTCTTTTCAACACCACTGATGTAAGCAATTACAATGCCTTTATCATTTGGTGTGAAATCAGCAGTGATTGGAACAGTGGCAAATTGAATTGGAGGAGAATTTTTTTGGAGCAGCTGGGTCGGGCCCTTGTGAAGCCTCAAACAGAAAGGAGAAAGGATCTTCCTAGATCACAAACAGCTATGAACATTGTCCAAAGTCAGGCTGAACCCCCTGATACTCCGACAGCCACAGCACCGTTGTCAACGTCACCGCTGATGTTGTCTGTGTGTGGAGGGGGCTTAGTATACGGTGGAAATTTATAACTATAATTTATTTATAGTTAGTTTGCCTGCTGGACAAGTATTTGGACTGCAGTCTATTTTTATTTATTCTTTTCTCAATTTTATACATTTGTTCTTTTTGGGGTCAAACTGACCCCAAACTTAACCTAAGTTATTTTCCAGAATAATATAAATTTCCTAATATGTAAGTGATTTTTTTTTTTTTTTTTTAGAAAAGAAAAGAAATATGTAGATATTCACATACAGCCCAGTGATATTTCCCTTTTTCCCTGAATAAATAACTCTTTATTATAAACATAATTCTTCACCTTTTTGAAAATTGCAAGCCCAGTTTGTTGTTAGAAAAGAGGGTGAATAATACAGTTATTTTCAGTGTTCAGTGTTTTGAAATCTCGGGTATACAATGATGTACAAATATTTGGAAGAAAAAATGGTTCATTTTGAACTCAATGCTATTTTTTCCCCTCTTTTACACATGCAACACTGGGGTCTCTGGGACCCCAAACAACAAGGTAGTAAAGGCAAAAGACAAGGGTTAAAAAAAACAAAAACAAAACAAAACCACACATTCAGGATCATCATGCTGAGTATCATCTCATCCTTCAAACTTTTATCCAGAGGACTAGCTCTCTCTGTGCGCTAAAATAATGTGATCTTATACTTATCTTAGATCTGAAACTTTTTTTAAAACTTTTTTTTTTTTTTTTTGTTAATTTCAGTTACAGGGGTGGAAATCATAGCCTTCCATTATCAAACTTTATAATTATCACTGAGTTCCTATAGTAGTTGGTTTGACTGAGAACTTGAAGTAAATGGATTTAATACAAACTTCAATAAGTCAAAAACTCTATGCCTAGAAATTACTATTACATTTTCCTATGACTAGAAAAGGTACATCCAATTGTGCAATAATCCTTACTATATGTTATATGCCTTATTCATACATCTTCTTTCTGACCTTCTGTTTCTTTTCTTTTTCTTTCTGCAGTATATGCTTGATAACGACAAAGTTGATAATATATTCAGTAATCAGTATTATCAGAGGTTCCAACAATCGTTACATAAGATACTAGACATAGATGGAAGCCCAGCGTCCATGCATTAGGTAGAAAAACACACTAATTTATACACAACTGAAGTTGTATTCAGTATCTGTGTACATTAATGAAGGCTCATTTATTGATAGAGGGAACTTTTTAAGTTAAATGTTTTGTGTATGATGAGAATGTTTTTGTGATTCTCCCCAGGTTATGTCATTCCTAGCCATGAGACCGATGAAATGCTGCGGGAATGCAAACAACTGGGAGCCTAGTCACCTTCCACACTCCTCATCACTTTAATGTTTGTCAACACAAAGTAAGACACACACACACCATAGGGCTGCACAGTTAATCATATTTTAAACCTGATCATGATATTCGGCTTCCTCTGATTAAAAAATATAACCTACTTTACTATTTGTAGGTTTTCTTTAATTTGGCTCATTGGCTAAGTGTTAGATATCATTTTTCATTGACCCTTGCATTTTAAAGCACAAGCTCAAAACAAATCAAGACCTGCCAAATTTGACACATTTTGTATAGAAGCAACTCATTTTAACATCACTCAAAAATGTGCCAAAAGAATCCGTTCCCCCACCCCCTTTAAATGCTGCATATACACCAATAGACATGAATCAGTAATGACTGACAGTTTTGTGTTTTGTGTTCTGAACTCTCTGATATTAACTGACTACCTGGAAGCCCCGCCCCATTCCCGCACCCCACATATGTTTTGGCTGGTGCTCTCCTCATGTCTCGATTTTCTAACCTGAAAGATGTGACCTCGCTTTCTGTCCAGGTGAATGAATTCATTAATTTGAAATAAAATCTATCAATGTATGTTTGACTTAGCTAGCATTAGACAAATACATATTGTTAACATCAGTTACTGAAAATTCTTGTCCAAAAATAGTGTAAAAAATCACAAACAAATTTTGAACAAGAAAAAAAAGATTAAATAGGCCTACAATGAAGTGTCAAATAGAACCACTACAAATAAGTTAAATATTAATGATTTGTAGAAAGTGATTAAAAACACACCATTTTACGTAACCACGGTCGAATAGGGAGAAAGAAAGTGTGCATGGAAACTTTTCTAGTGTCCACATTTGAACTAAAAACAGACAAGCAGCAACTTTTCTCCTGCAAGAGCCTGGTGGTTACTGTAAAAGTCTGCATACACACACTCCAGTTTGTACCTTAGACATGAGATTTGTGAAAGAACCCTATTGAAAATGTTGGCAAGAAATTGGCAAGAATGGCAAGAATTGATACATGTACTCAATACTTGGTAGGGGCTCCTTTTGCTTTAATTACTGCCTCGATTCGGTGTGGCATGGAGGTGATCAGTTTGTGGCACTGCTGAGGTGGTATGGAAGCCCAGGTTTCTTTGACAGTGGCCTTCAGCTTATCTGCATTTTTTGGTCTCTTGTTTCTCATTTTCCTCTTGACAATACCCCATAGATTCTCTATGGGGTTCAGGTCTGGTGAGTTTGCTGGCCAGTCAAGCACACCAACACCATGGTCATTTAACCAACTTTTGGTGCTTTTGGCAGTGTGGGCAGGTGCCAAATCCTGCTGGAAAATGAAATCATCATCTTCAAAAAGCTGGTCAGCAGAAGGAAGCATGAAGTGCTCCAAAATTTCTTGGTAAACGGGTGCAGTGACTTTGGTTTTCAAAAAACACAATGGACCAACACCAGCAGATGACATTGCACCCCAAATCATCACAGACTGTGGAAACTTAACACTGGACTTCAAGCAACTTGGGCTATGAGCTTCTCCACCCTTCCTCTAGACTCTAGAACCTTGGTTTCCAAATGAGATACAAAACTTGCTCTCATCTGAAAAGAGGACTTTGGACCACTGGGCAACAGTCGAGTTCTTCTTCTCCTTAGTCGAGGTAAGACGCCTCTGACGTTGTCTGTGGTTCAGGAGTGGCTTAACAAGAGGGATACAACAACTGTAGCCAAATTCCTTGGCACGTCTGTGTGTGGTGGCTCTTGATGCCTTGACCCCAGCCTCAGTCCATTCCTTGTGAAGTTCACTCAAATTCTTGAATCGATTTTGCTTGACAATCCTCATAAGGCTACGGTTCTCTCGGTTGGTTGTGCATCTTTTTCTTCCACACTTTTTCCTTCCACTCAACTTTCTGTTAACATGCTTGGATACAGCACTCTGTGAACAGCCAGCTTCTTTGGCAATGAATGTTTGTGGCTTAACATGAAACACATGAACTATATAAATTTGGGTGGTCCATGTGGGTTAGGATGTATTTTTTTTTTAGTAATATTCTTTCTATTCCTTCTTTCTCAGTCCTCAAAGTGATAAAGGTTGGAATGATGCCTTCTACTTAACCCCAGAACCAGTGGTTGCCCCTGGCAGCCCTATTTGGTACTCGACACAGCCTGTTATGCATCAGCAGCTAGAAATCTTGGAGGAGTGGCCTGTATGTCTTCACATCACCCATGTAGTAGCAAGAAGGAGAAAGAACACACAAACACACACTATCTCTCTCTCTCTCTCTCTCTCTCTCTCTCTCTCTCTCTCTCTCTCTCCCTCCCCCCGTCTCTCGCTTTTCTATAACTGATGCATTTCTATCTCTGCTCCTCTTAAAATTGCCTCAGTATTTAAGTCCTCAAATCACACTAAGAGAGCAACAGCTGAGGGATGTTCTACCACATCACTTGTATGATTTCTTTAGTTAAATGCTTTAATCTGTGTCAGACTGTTATTTGAGGCATGACTGATGACTGATTGATTTTATCGTCCCTCTTTTTCCATGTTTGTTTTTATTATCATGTCATCATTTTCTTCTTCTGTCTCTTCTTACTGTTTACTGTGTTGCCTAAGGCTCAGATGTAAGCTTCCTTTTCAGGTCCTGGTTATGTAGTATACACAAACAATTTTCATGGCAGTAACACAGAAGCTCTGGTGGCCTTTTTTCATTTCCTATATCCAGTAAATTTGACCGAATCCACCCATACAGTATTTCTTATTGCTTTATTTTTCAAAGAGTGCTGTAACAGTGACCATGACATGTTAAGACAAAATGTAATATACATTATATGGACTCATGTGCATATAATGCGTAAAGGAACAACTTGTGTTGTTTTACCTAATTTTGCAATGACAGAATTTTGGATGAAGTCCAGTACTTCAGGGGAAAGGTGTTCCTTGTTGGCATGTATTAAAAGTTCGGAAAAGATTGCCAAAGGTTCTTCAGGAGCTCAGAAATCAAACAGAGGATGAAAGGAAGTGTTAGGAAGAATATGAAGCTCTCCAATTTTGTTGTTTTCTGTGTAGTCTGAATGATGACTTCCGTAACTCAAGTCAATACAGGTTTAAAAAAGATTCTGCTTCAAGCATTTCAGTGCACTGTGAGCATGTGTACAAAAATGGTAAGAACACTCTTCTCATATACTGGACAAAAAAAGATTAAATTGAATGAAAATGTAACTGGAATTGTAATATTTATTCAGTTAATAACAGCAATAAGCAAATGATAAAAAGAATTGATACAACTAGAACAGAAAAACAACAGTGAACAATCCTTCAGTATAGCTGAAGTGTATGTGTATATGTGTATATGTGTGTGTATGTGTCTATATATCATCAAAGCATGTTGGCTACCTAAGAAACTCTTTCTCTTTTATAAGGTGTCTTTTGTCCTAATTAAATGGCTAGGGGTTTTTTTTTTTTGTCTTCATTTATGGATTTATTTTGGATTTATTTTGGAGTCATTAATGATGAGTCATTAATAATAAAATACCATTAAATTTGTGTCAAACAAAAACCATACTCTTACAAAAGAATATGCATGTATTCCAAAACATGTTTGCTAATAAACACTACGTGATAACACAGAATGTAATCATAGTAGACATAGTGTAATTCCACACCAGTGAAGCTGAGCTGGTATTCAGATGAAACTGTGAAGGCAAAACAAACTAGAATGTTTCATCTAATTTCATAAATCACAGAAAACAACAGAAAATACACAATAGACCTGTGGCCTGTATAATAAGGCAAAATTATACCAGTGTTAATAGTAACTATATAAAACACAAACATATTTACACTTGACACCAGACAAGTTCTTATAAAGTATTAAAATACCAAATTACTGCTATATTAAACATTTTGAAAAGATTTATTTTAACATGTGATTGCAGCAGGTGTTAAAATTTTATTAATGCATGTAATTTCATGTAAGTTGCAACTCAAAAATTATTAAACTTTATCCAAGCTGTATTTAGCACCAGCACATTGTTGGTCGAGGCTGAAAAAGTTTTTGTTGTGTTAATAATTCTGCTTCACATCTACACACACTCCCTGAATATCTAAGACTGGCTCAGTGAAATATTGGCAAGAAGAATAGGCAGAAATGGCAGAGACTCCAAATATGTGCAGCTGTAATTGCTCAGCACATGTCAATTGTGGTATTGAGTGAGAGGAGTGAATACTTCTGAAAACTATACATATTTCCTGTCCACTATTTTGTGTAACTACAATTGTAGAAAATGTAGAACCATTAAGGGCTCCTTGGTTGTCCCTCTGTGTATAACTCTAAGTGTTTCACTAGAAAGAAAGAAAGGGTTACAAGTAAATCTCAAAGGAAACTAAGAACCCTTACCTGTAAATTTGGCATGACTTGTTTCAGGTGAAACAAGTTGAGAAGCAGCTGTTGTTTATCTTGGTTACTGCACTCAAGCTGAAATCCTTGCTCAGCACTAAATATGAGCCACGTTTCTTTGACATGTTCCGAGACAAAATCAGCAATTCAGCTACCTATTGAACACTAACAATAACACTAACAATAGACCACTGTATGTATTGCTGGTACCCGTGTGTGTGTGTGTATCTGCCCTACAGTTGTGTGTCGTGTTGTGTTTGTGAGTTTGTGAGTTGAGATGACGGAGGCATTATCCTCTGCAGGAGTTTTCCAGGGTTAAAAGCATGCAGGGAATCCCGTAGGGTTTGCCATGCTGTGTGCTGAGGCTGGGGTGTGTGTGACACTTGAAGAGAGGAGTGGGCGGATTCAGGGCGGCGTGTATGGCCAGAATTTCTCCTCTGGTTTTTCTGATCCTTTCTGGATTGCTTGTCTGTTTGTGGCTGTGCTGCCTGGAAATGCACCACAGCATTCCGGGTTCTGTTGGCAGGAAAATTGCACATTACTGTCTATTACTATCAACAGGTAATAGTTTGTTTCTACAAGAGCTCATAAGCTGTGACTTTTTGTTTTATGGTGTGTGTGTTTGTTAAAGATAATTAGCGTGGAGTACTGTTTCTGTTTGGACTTGTTTACAGTAAATGACAAATAATTAAAATAATATATCAATTTAGGTTAATTAATTACTAATTAGCCTATGTCAGGAACAATGAGTGCGAATCAGTAATACACCCTTGATGGAATGCTAGTCCATCATTGGACACTATACACACACATATATTCAAATACTCATTCAGACCTACAGTAGGGACAATTTAGAGTTGGGAGGAAACCCATGTGGATGGGGAGAGCATCACACAGACAGTAAGCCAAGCTCTTGAGTGGTGCAACAGTAAAGTGTTCGCCCTATCTTTGAGTGATTGTGAATTCAAATCCCAGCCATGCCACAGTGCCACACCAGTGGCTGGGAGTCTCTTGGTGGGAGAGATGGTGTTACTGTCTCTGTTGTCAATCAGAATAAGACTAAGTAATTGTGGCTGTCTGTGAGCTCATGTTTGAAAAGGTTTAAAAAGACAGCAACACAAGCTCAGAATCCTAAAAAACAACTTAATCTCATATGTCTCAGTAACATATGCGTACTTACAAGAATTTCACATTTTCCTGTTTTGACAAAAGAGAGGTTGTTGTTGATACATACATCTTCTGATGCACTTAGACACAAGTGATGCAAACTGGGGTAATGGGGTGTTTTGGGTCTCACTGAAAACCCTCTACACTCTACTTCACTGGGCGTGCACTGAGCCCCCATCTCTGTCTGTGGTACTCGAGAACCAATTCTGTGTATTTTGCTCTCCTCTGCTGCCATGAGACAGTTGGCTTTAGCATTACCACCTGTCTCAATGTTTTTGACACCTTGATAATATCCAGCCAAAGCGTGGTCTGAGCAATGTCTTTGGAAAACCTGTCTGTCCACTTTCACTTGCCAGTACTTTGCTGTTCCCAGCATACCAGCTGCTGATGCTCGCTGAGGATTAGCTATTCCCCCTGCTCTAACTAAAGTGATGGTCTGGCTCATTGGATGGAGGTGTTTGCTATGGCTGATGCCATTGCAAATGGTTTCAGTTACCATCTTCAGCACCTGGTTGCAATGCCAGCGGTAGTGTCCCTCTCCCAGGACCTTCAGGCAGCAGCTGAGTATGTGCTCCAGTATATCCACTTTGCTAGGACAGCTTGCATGCTGGTGTTTCCAGAAGTGGTTGGATGGATCTGAGAGGATATTGTACATGGAAGGATTAGAAAATAGGCCCGTCAGAGCTCAGACCACATAATATTCTTGTCCATCCCATGCTCCCATCTTGTCCATGTGCCTTGACTGTGAATAGTGGGAATATCACCAGCAGGGGCCAAAGGATACATGGTAGTATGCCATGATCGTAAATCCAAGCTTGGAACTTCCCTGCCACCACCGGGCCATGGCTCCAACTCATATTGGGTGGATGCAGTGTCCCCCAGGGAGCAATTGTAGTTTATCTTCAGGCTCTTAACTGGTTTCTCAGAGATGATAGGGATTGGGGTACCATCCACAGAGAAACTGAATTTGTTTCAGACTTCTATCACTTTGGTAACACAGACTTTGACTAGGCAAATTGAATTGCATCCATTCCCTGGTCATGAGCCATTCTAGACCCTGGAGAATCCATAAGCACTTGGGTACTGTTGTAGTTGTTACAGTCAAACCATACATGAAGTCTCTGATGGGCGTTATCAATTGCCAGACTTGGTGATGGGTCCTCTGCACTCCACATCTGCTGATTTGACCAGTATGGTCATGGCCAGGGCAGACCCTTGGTGCAGCCAGTGATAATCCCTTTCTCCAAATAATGCCAGTCAGAAGTGGTAATCCCAGTGGCAACTATAAGCCAAAAGGTGTTGTAATAGTCCAGGATGAGGCCCCTGAATTTGCCAGGGATATGATGCAGTTCCAACACCAGTGCCACCATCTTATGAGGTATGGAACCATAGGCATTGGAAATGTCCAGCCATGCCACAGCCAGCCCCCCTGTGTTACACGTTCTTTACACGTTCACTGGTGGGAGTTTGACAAATGCCCTTATACAGTACATACAGTACTAATATAAGTGATGTACTATTTTTAAAAAAAAAAAAAAGCTTAATTACATACTAATACAATACAGGTGGAGTGGAACATGCAAAAAATGTACATTAAAAAATATAGGAGTGTGTGTGTGTGTGTGTGTGTGTGTGTGTGTGTGTGTGTGTGTGTGTGTGTGTGTGTGTGTGTGTGTGTGTGTGTGTGTGCTTGTGCATGTGAGATTCTCACTTGGGTCTCTCCATGTTCCCACCTAGCCAGTGAAGTAGACACTGATGCACAAGTATGTATTGCTCCTAAAAAAACAACACACATACACACACACATTACATTACTTTTCCACATAGTATTTCAATGCACTTGATACTTGTTTTTTCTGACATTAGCATGTTGCAGGATTACATCACAAGAGCTCTCTCACCACATTTTGCACCATCAACACTCTGTGTCTGCGCAGGTCTCGGACAGCAAGACGTACATCAGGCGGAATCCCCCTTGCACAGAGCTGCATCAACCACAGTATTGCTACAAATGTTCCAGAGCGACCTATGCCTGCACTAAATGCACACACACACACACACACACACACACACAATGTATAGTTCCTATATATAGTTCCAGGAAAATGTCAACTGAAAATTCAGAATAATATTAATTAGATTGTAATCTTTACATCCACCTGAATTGAGGTAGACTGCTAGCTGATACTAAACATTTACATGATTAACATGACACATTGTGCGTGTGTGTGTGTTTGTGTGTGTTTTGTATCTTTAGACCTGCAGTGAACGACTGTGGGGCCTAAGCGTGGAATATCATCCAGCCGCTTCCGTACATGCTCAGTGAAGTTGGCGAGAGAGGTGTGGTCCTTTGGAACACCCTGATCAGGCCAGCCAGGGTAGTAGTAATGTGTTATGTGTCTATCTGTAGGGTTGCCATGCTGAAACACACACAAGCACCACGATAATTAACGGAGACACAGGAAAAATGCATTTTATATTTTTATTTATGATTATCTTTGTTATTTATGGGTCACCTGTCGTAGGTGGATGGTGGTGATGTAGCAGTATGGACCATGATGACGTGAAATGGTGGTTACTTGCAGAGCCCCATAACAGCCAGTGCCCCTCTCAGGAGGCCAGTACTGATTACATAGCACCTGGACAACCATGCACACATTCAAAATATAATAAAATACATATTTATACATCTTTTAGATGATTTCTTAACCATTGTGTTGTCATTCCAGGACAATGTCAACCTTAACACTGAAAAGTCACATTTAAATGACCAGTAAAATCTCCATCCATCTCCAATCTCCATCCTATTTTGTTCTTAATTTCTATTCAGTTGTTTTGCACAGCAATAAATGACCCAACCATTGTTTTTCTGTAGTTTGTTGAAGATTATTTAACACATATTACTATTGCAGGGAATAAAATTTTGAAAGTGAATATGATGATATGTCACATAATGCAAGAACACTGTGGATTCAAAAATATCCCGCTCAACAACCAACCGTTGGTCTTGGAATTCTGTCAAATGTAGTGCTTGTATTAAGGCCAAAAAGTTAAATTTGAATCTCATCAGACTGGGGAACCTTTTCCCACATGTCTTCTGAGTCTCCAACATGTCTTTTGGCAAACTCCAAATGGCATTACATATGGAGCACAACTCTTGTGGAATGTCTGGGTTATGGTTGTCTTGTGAAGAGCTTCACCCATCTGACTTGTGAATCTCTTCAGCTACTTCAGAGCTGCCCTTGGAATCATGGTTGCTTGGTTCTCTGATTAATGCCCTCCTTGCCCATTCACTGACTTGGGGATTCATGTCCCGCCTCTGCTCTGTGTGTGCAGAGCTTTCATCTTCTCCACATGCTTCAGGGGTTTCCTCTGGGTACTCTGGTTTCCTCCACCAGTCAAAAGACATGTGTTGTAGGCTGAGTGGCATTTCCAATTAAAAAAAAAAAATCTAAATACAGCAAGTGAAAACCATCCCCGTTGGATCTGCCTAAAATCATCTCCAGAAATGTTTGACTAGGTACGTTTAACATTCAGCAAGACAAACATTGAGCTTGGTCAGTGTGTCAAGCACAGGATGTTTAGCCATTCTTCCTCCATCATTAGCAATAGCTTTATTTGTGGTAAGCATATATTAGGTTCAACCACAGGAGCATCACTTGTCTCCACTTCACGTGTCAAACAGGTTTGCTCCCCTCAGTGAAGCACCCACTGAGAAGCCTGTTGAAAGAGCTCTGGCTATAGGAGACTCAGCATGGGAGCCAGGGTGCTGGACATAGCAAGTAATCTTAGGGTCGCATTTACTAATTCCATTTCCATAAAAGTTGTGATTTTTTCTAAAATGCAATAAAAACAAAAATCTGTGATTTGTCAAATCTACTGAAACTTTAATTAACTGACAAAAGTACAAAGAAAAGATAATGTTTTCACTGACCAACTTAATTGTATTTTGTAAATATAAACAAATTTAGAATTTGATGCCTTCAACACACTCAAAAAAAAAGTTGGGACAGAGGGATGTTTACCACTGTGTTACATCACCCTTCCTTTTAATTTTCAGATCCATTGTGGTGTTGTACAGAGGCAAAAATCTGAAAAATACTTATGGACCAGACTATAGTAACGCTGGATGGCCTTTCAGTTACACAATGTGCAGCAGTAAAAGACCTCGGTGTGATTATTGCCTAGTCTCTCTTTTGAAGCTCATTACTAGGATAGACTTATTTCATCTCAGAAATATTGGCAAGATAAGAAATATAATGTCACTACATGATGCAGAAAAATTGGTTTGTGCTTTTCTAACCTCTAGGTTGGACTATTGTAATGCCTTGCTGTCTGGATTTTCCAGTAGCTGCATAAATAAGCTCCAGTTAGTCCAGAAAGCAGCAGCCTGGGACCTTACTAGAACCAGAAGATATGACCACATCACCCCACGTGCCACTGGCTCCCAGTAAAATTTAGCATTGATTATAAAATACTTCTAATGACCTAGAAAGCGCTGAATGGTTGTGCGCCACAGTACCTGAGTGAACTTTTGGTCTTTCATGATCTGCCACACCTGCTTCAAAGAATGGTTCAGGCTCTTTGTTGGTACCTAGAATAATGAAGGCTACAGCAGGTTTGTTGACGGTGGAGTGGCTGGCTGCTTTATGTCCCAGGGTGGCCTCATGTCTGTATTTCCTTCTGGCTCTCCCTTTTAGTTATGCGGTCATAGCTAGTCTTGCCTGCTAGTCCCTGCTTGCACTTTGTGTGCAATGTACATCTTCTTAAACCACTAAAGGACATACAGGAGCATACCTAATAATCTATCTCTCTCTCTCTCTCTCTCAGGCTACACATGCTACTCCTGCTGCCTGATGAGATGGCAGTGATCCTGTCTGCTTCTGCCCTATGGATCTGCTTGATCCATCCTGATGCTTTACTTCTGCTTGAAGCCTCCTTTTCCTGAAAATCACTCACTGCTGCTGAGGATGGTCCTGCATGGATAGAGTAAAGCTCACCATGAGATTGCTGTGGATGGTACCAAACAGACACCCTAAAGATGACTGTGGATGTTTTTACTTGGATAGCCTAAAAACTGCAGAACAGTTGATAACTTCACTTGAATACTATAGACTTAAATTTTAAACTCCAATGAAATCAGAAATGACTCTGCTCTTCATACTTAAGTTCCTTTCAAAACACTTAGCCCTGCTTGACTCTATTACACTTATGGAAGAGTAATATTTTATAATTGCACTGGTGTCACCCAGAGGAGGATGGGTTCCCTTTTGAGTCTGGCTCCTCTCAAGGTTTCTTCCTCATGTTGTCTGAATGAGTTTTTTCCTTGCCACTGCATCTGGCTTGCTCATTAGAGATAACTTTACATTTTAATCTATATCTGGATTTCTGTAAAGCTGCTTTGTGACAATGTTAAAAGTGATATATACATAAATTTAATTAAATTAAATAGTTGTTATGTGCTTTTATATGCAATTAAATGTATACATCTAAATCATCAATACTTTCGAGGCACCTCTAATGGCATTGCGTAAAGGACTAGACATTCAGATTTGTGATAATATAGGTGCAACCCCAAACAAATGCATGGATGTAGGAACACATGCATGGATATAGTGAGTGAGGACACAACTGTTAGTTTACAATGAGGACACAAGTGTAACTATTGTTTACAGCAGGGACATAAGTGCTACTATCTGTATTTATAACAAAAATTCCCATACTGACTGATCTGTTTTCACACCTTGCCACTCTCTTTTAGTGCTGTCATCATGATGATAACCTGCACATTTTGCTCCCAGACCATCCGCCAGAAATCAGCCATGGTTGATGGCAAAGGAGCCTGAGTACAGATGAAGTCATGTTCCGTACAGCCGCCCTATAGACACACAAAAATGCACAGTTATATAGAGTGATTAAAATAATATTTACATCTAAGGTTTGTTTTTGGCAAATCTAGATTCCTTTCTTAATTAATCTATTGACTGAATTGATGACTAAATTGATTAATAAACTGACTAAATGCTGAATAAATCTGACTTCTGAATTATTCATTCTAGATTAACTGACATTTGATCTAGTGCTCTGGTCATACACTAATAACTCCTCAAAAGCACACAGTATATACAGCATCTACATATATTCATTCACCAGTCACCTTAATAGGAACAAATACAGAATACTGCACATCTGCACATTAATACAATTATCCAGTCAGCCAATCGTGTGACAGCAATGCATAAAATCATGCAGACAATGGTCAAGAGCTTCAGTTCACATAAAAAAATATGATCTTATTGACTTTGACCATGGCCTGGCTATTGGTGTCAAATGGACTGCTTTGAGTATTTCAGATCTCTTGGTATTTTCACCCACAACAGTATCTAAAGTTTACAGAGAATGTTGTGAAAAACAAAAACAAAAAAATCCAGTGAGTGGCAGTTCTGCCAGTGAAAAATGACCAGGCGTTGTTTTTGCAATCTTCAACTGTCCAGTTTTGATGAACCTGTGTCCACTGCAGCCTCAGATTCCTGTTCTTGGCTGGCAGGAATGGAATGCGATTTGGCCTTCTGCTGTTGTAGCCCAGCCACATCAGGGTTTGACAAGTTGTGCCTTCTGAGATGCATTTCTGCTCGCCAGGGTTGTAAAGAATGGTTATTTAATTTACGGTAGATTTACTGTAGCTTTCCGGTCAACTTGAACCAGTCTGGTCATTCTCCTCTGACCTGTCTCATCCACAAGGTGTTTCTGCCACAGAACCGCCACTTGCTATATGTTTTTGTTTTTAACACCATTCTGTGTAAATTCTAGTGAATGTGTAAATTCTAGTGAATTCCCAGGAATCCTGTTCTGATGTGAACATTACCTGAAGTTTGTGACCTGTCTCTGCATTGTGCTGCTGCCACAGGATTGGCTGATTGAATACTTGCATGAATAAGCTGGGGGTTCATGTATTCCTAATAAAGCAGATGGAGAGTGTATAACAAATATGCAAAAAATCCTAATGATCTGTGTTGTTTAGTTAACCATGTGGTAATATAGACTAATCCAGCCAATCAAGGTCTACAGGAGCATCTGGTTGGATTGAACCCCACAGGGTAGTACAGGCCTAGTGGAAGAGTATACTCTGAAACTTATTGTGAATGGGCCAAATGTTCTTCTATTTATTCTAGTATGTCATGGCTTTTTAGATACTAAGAGGACAGGCAGCAGCTTAGGGCTCATGATTATGGGCTTAAATGTCAAAAATTCAGTTTTCATCTTCCCTGAAGCATTATATTCTCTCCTTATTCCTTCCTTCAGGCTTGGCTTCTTGGATTCGCTAGTGCCGTAATTCCATAGCTGATTTCTAATTAGTCAGTTGCATCCATCATTCCTTGAGTTTATAGTATGTCCTTAAGAATGTGGATAAAATGATTAATATTATCAAAAACAGGCAAAATATTTTGAATTGGTTTTGTGTATATCCTGTGAAATAAATTACATATATTTAAGTTGTACTGAGAGCTGAACTAGATACTGAAAAACGAAAAGAGAGGTTTGGGAGGCCCTGCATTTGTAACTGTTACTGATTACTTCAATTATAATTGCCTGATTACTGTTAGACTGGCTGTATTTCTATGAACTCAGGGACTGTTACTTTGTAATAAGTGAATTGACTGAATGATTAATAATCTAGATCAGCCCATTGCTTCACTCACAGGTACATAGCTGGCATTGATGTAGTCTGAGTGTGGTTGTGACTCTAATACAGACAGCTTAACCCTGCAGTGGTCATCTGAAAGGCAAAAAAGTCAATGTGTTAGGAAACTCACAGTGTCAGTATCAGGAGGTTGTAGATGTAGACACACCTTAAAACTATGCAAGCGAGCTTTGGAATTTGGAAAGAGGAATGCGGCAGTGTTGTCTGTAATGGCCTGCTCAGTCACATGATCTAGCTGCTCTGGAAGTAGTATGAATGAAAGGTTTGAGGACGAGAGCTGTCCAACCAGCTCCACAAGCCTTTGGGAACTTCGTAAAGAAGCAGAGCAGAGCTACTATGTTATATTTATTAAAAGAAGCTTTAATTGATGAAGGTATGGTTTAAATGCTTTATAATTATCGTCACCAATATTTACATGTTTTACAGTGTCTCCTCACAATAAACTTGGTTCATAATAAATGGTTGGGTACATAGTTTGATTTTGTTATCTGTTTATTTTAATGAAAATTATTGTTCATCGGGCCTCCACCCTGAAACACATTAAATATGTTTATACTGAAATATTTGTGACATGCTTAGCCTGTCTGGTGCTAATTTGTTGCTTGGTGCTGTATTTTTGTTATTCCTATGAGACTGTAGCAGTTGTCTGATGCTCTGACGTCACGGGGGGTTTGCAAGTGCAGTTACAAAGGTGTTTAATAGGGGGACAAATTTCAGTAATCTTACATTAGTGAAACATTAGTGAAAAAGGTCATATTTCACTGATATTGAAGATTACTGTGATCAGTTAAGATCACGTTAATTATAAAAATTAATATGCAAGTCATTCAGGGTGGATTTTTACTAAGGTCTTTTGTTTGTAATTGTGACAACCATAGAGTATAAAATGATATAAAGATTCAGATATTTAGCTGATTAAAGTTGGTGAGTGAGGTTTATAAGTACTCACAGGGTAAAATGAAAGGATATCTGTTTTTGTTTTTATTGGCATCCAGCTCTCCAGCCCTGCATGAGAACTCCTTTGCAGTGTCACACAGTTCCTAAGAAACATATATAATTATGTGAAATTACAACACTATACTAAGTACCGATCTGAAACAAAAACCTTTACTAAGGGCAGGGGATATATCATTGACATTCACCTCAAATTCCCTTTGATATCCTGCATTGCCGTTGGCCGCAAGAGACTGACAATGCGCATGGAACTTCTGCAGAATGTGTGCTCTTGGATATGTTCTTATCCTGCAAAATATGCAGAAACACGAAACATCTAAACATTGATCCATCCATCCAGAAATTGTCTAAATATACTGTATTTATTTATCTAAAACAGCACTGTCATTTCCATTTGAAACACCAGTTTGTACTGTTGTAGTTGAAGGCAGATATTATACAGTGGTGCTTGTAAGTTTGTGAACCCTTTAGAATTTTCTATATTTCTACATAAATATGAACTAAAACATCCTAAAATAGGTCCTAAAAGTAGATTAAACAATAAACGTTAAACAAATGACACAGAAATATTATAATTGGTCTTTTATATAGGAAGGAAAATGACTAACCATTTCTGCTAACTGTTGATCAGTCCTGAACATCGGCTTGGAGGAATTTTAGTCCATTCCTCAGTACAAACAGCTTCAACTTTAGGATCTTGTTGGGTTTCCTCACATGAACTGCTTGCTTCAGGTCCTTCCACAACATATTCTATTAATCTATTGGATTAAAGTCAGGACTTTGACTTGGCCATTCCAAAACATTAACTTTATTCTTTAACTATTCTTTGGTAGAATGACTTGTGTGCTTAGGGTCACTGTCTTGCTGCATGACCCACTTTCACTGCCATGCACACCATTGTTGATCAGTGTTCTCCTGATGGTGGACTCATGAACATTAACATTAGCCAATGTGAGAGAGGCCTTTAGTTTCTTAGAAGTCACCCTGGGTTCCGTTGGGACCTTGCGGACTATTACACGTCTTGCTCTTGGAGTGATCTTTGTTGGTCTTCCACTCCTGGGGAGGGTAACAATGGTCTTGAATTTCCTCCATTTGTACATACTCTGACTGACTGTGGATTGGTGGAGTCCAAACTCTTTATAGATGGTTTTGTAACCTTTTCCAGCCTGATCATCAACAACTCTTTTTTCTGAGGTTCTCAGAAATATCCTTTGTTCGTGCCATGATACACTTCCACAAACATGCGTTGTGAAGATCAGACTTTGATAGATCCCTGTTCTTTAAATAACACAGGGCGCTCACTCACACCTGATTGTCATCCCATTGATTGAAAACATCTGACTCTAATTTCACCTTCAAATTAACTACTAATCCTAGAGGTACACATACTTTTGCCACTCACAGATATGTAATATTGGATCATTTTCCTCAATAGTGTGAAAATCTCATGATGTTTTAGGTCATATTTATGCAAATATATAGAACATTCTAAAGGGTTCACAAACTTTCAAGCACCACTGTAGTTAATAAACAGATTTTTTATGAAATCCCACTGTGGACATCATAACAGGAAGAAAAATAAAGACAGAGACCAGTATAAAGTGAAATTAGAAGAATTTGTGGAAATAGGGAGGACATGGCTCATCAGCATGAGGCTTCCCACAAACATTGGCTAGGAACTCCATTTAGCATGGACAGCACTATACTCACACTTTCTTACCTCATATTTGACTAACTTTTTCTTGGGTCCAACCAGTTTGCATGCAAACAGTTAAAGTGTCACTTCCTAGAAGCCCTGAGGATGAAGCCAAAATGCTGCAATGTTGTCTTATGGTCTTGGTTCAGAGGCCAATCTCCCCCTGAAGTCATGAGGCTCAGCCACTACAGGCCAAATGCAGTGTGTTAGAAATTATAAGCTGATTCATAGTGTTTTTTTTGTAAGCAGTTTCCATGTAACTTGAGATCTTCTGAAAAAAAACAGTTTCATTCATGGACCCTGAAAACACATTTTTCCCCCCAGCTCAACCAAAGATCTAGTAAGAATTCATCATTATCGTCTTCTTCAATTGTCAGTTGCATAAATGTGCTCAAATACCCTGAATGGTGGCCTATATACACTCACCATCCACTTTATTAGGAACACCTTTACACCTGCACATTCATGCAGTTATCTAATCTGACAATCATGTGGCAGCAGCACAATGTATAAAATAATACAGATACAGGTCAAGAGCTTCAGTTAAGGTTGATTTGTATTAATGGGCCCAAAGTGTGCCAAGAAAACATTCTCTATGCCCTTACACCACCTCTAGCATCCTGGACTGTTGACACAAGACAGGCTGGATCCATGGATACATGCTGTTGGAGTGAAAATCTGACCTTATCATCTGTGTGCTTCAGTTCGATGAACAGTGATATCCAGTTTTGGTGAGCTTGTGCCCACTGCAGCCTCAGCTTTCTGTTCTTGGCTGACAGAAGTGGAACCCAACCTGGTCTTCTGCTGTTGTAGCCAATCCACCTCAAGGTTCAATGTGTTGTTCATTCTGAGATCTTTTTCTGCTCACCACAATTGTACAGAGTGGTTATCTGAGTTAATGTAACCTTTCCGTCAGCTTGACCCAGTCTGGCCATTCTCTGTTGACCTCTCGTGTTTTCATTGGCAGAACTGCCACTCACTGGATGTTTTTTCTTTTTTTCTTTTCTTTTCTTTTTTTTCTTTTTACACCATTCTGAGTAAACTCTAGAGATTGTTGTGTGTGAAAATCCCATGAGATCAGCAGTTATAGCAATACTCAAACCAGCCTGTCTGCCACTAACCATCATGCCAAGATCACTGAGATCACATTTTCCCCCATTCTGATGGTTGATGTGACAATTACCCAAAGCTGCTGGCCCGTATCTGCATGATTTTATGCATTGCACTGCTGCCACGATTGGCTGATTAGATAAATGCGTGAATGAGTAGGTGTACAGGTGTTCCTAATAAAGTGTTCTGTGAGTGCATATTCTGTCTACACTTTTTCCTCAAAAAGACTATTCTTATATTCCACCTGTTGATGCCATTAGGTTCCCAGCAATATATATCTGGTTTTTGTTCTTGTTTTGTCCTGTCTACATCATCTTTTAAAAATGTTACAATTTTTTAATTAAAGCATTAAAGTGCTACTTCATAGTCAGCTATACATATTTGGAGTCAACTGTTACTTCTATGGAATTTTCTGGTATATGACAGTATTGTTGAGTATTGTATCCACATAAATGTCTTTCTAAGAGCCTATTTTCTTGTTGAATTTGTATAAATACAGACAGATGACAAAAGCACACAACTGTATAGGATGTCTTTGCATGCTGTAGCATTACAATTTTCCTTTACTGGATCTAAGGGGCCCAAACCTGTTCCAGCATGACAGTGCCCCTGGGAACAAAGCAAGGTCCATGAAGACATGCTTTGCCAAGGTTGGTGCGGAAGAACTCGAGTGGCCTGCACAGAGCCCTGACCTCAACCCCACTGAACACCTTTGGGATGAATTGCAATGTTGACTGCACACCAAGCCTTCTGATCCTACATCGGTGCCTGGCCTCACTAATGCTCTTGTGGCTGAATGGGCAAATTCCCACAGCCACATTCCAAGATCTACTGGAAAGCCTTCCCAGAAGAGTGGATGTAAAATGGGGTGATCTAAAATGACATTAGGGGTGCGATGATCAGGTGTCCACAAACGTTTGGTCCTATAATGTACATCATCACTGACATACAATAGCAACATTTTTTAGCTAGTTTCAGTTGGTTCAGTTGTAGTTGGGATAGAAAGTTTGTTGAGACCTGGCAACCCTGCAAACATCTACTAATTGTATATTGTTTTTGCTTTGATTTGTCACCCATCAGTATTTGCACATTTAGATTCAAAGGATCTTATGGGTAAGAATTGAGGCAGGATGCAGTCCAAACACAGAGCTGAACAGACAGTGGCTCTATAGCAGTGCTTGGACCCTTAGGATTACTAGAACAGAACTACCACACTATGTGACATGAGATGGTCACAGCTGGATAGTAGGCTCTAATATTGCAATGTCAAATAACAAACAAACAATAGATTGTTTAGTCTACTACATGTACATCCACACACACACACACACACACACACACACACACACTCCCCCCCCCCCCCCCCCCATCTGTGTGAGGTACTTCCACTGACATGATGATTACTGTAACCAATTAATGCAATGCCTACACCTAGTCCTAACCCTAACCTTAGTAGCAGAAGGAAATATTTTGGTATTTAATGTTTTTCAAATAAAAGCTGTAAAACTGTGGACACACTATCCTGACATTGTGAGGACATTTGATTCTTTTGGTACTCACAATGCACCAAATAAATACATACACACAGACATAACAACAACAGCAACAGCAAATAAATCTAAGAACTTATAGCTCTCACTGTTAAATTGACATTTTGATATTCACTAAAACAGAAACCACTTATTAAAACAACGTACTTACCTAACGGGGAATGTTCTTGATGTCAACGTTCTCGATGAACAGTCAAATTTAAGAAAAAAAAATTTTGTGTTTGCATATGGAGTGTGTGTAAGCAACGAGTCGGAGTACATCTGAGTAAGACTTCCCTCATACCGGTTTATCCTGTTTGAGAATCTCTCTCTCTCTCTCTCTCTCTCTCTCTCTCTCTCACACACACACACACACACACACACACACACACACACACACACACACAATCTCTCTCTCTCTCTCTCTCTCTCTCTCTCTCTCACACACACACACACACACACACACACACACACACACACACACACACAATCTCTTCTCTTTCTCTCTCTCTCTCTCTCTCTCTCTCTCTCACACACACACACACACACACACACACAATCTCTCTCTCTCTTTCTCTCTCTCTCTCTCTCTCACACACACACACACACACACACACACACACACACACACACACACACACACACACACACACACACACACACACACACAATATCTCTCTCTCTCTTTCACTCAGACTCAGAAGATCATTTGCATATTTAAAAGAAGGGAAATGCCTGGTTCACAATAGTATCCTACCGTGTGTGATTAACGCATGTTAATAATTTTTTTTTTTGCCAACTTTGGGATCCAGCCAGCTCACCACTGGATTCATGGGTGTAGAAAACCGACATGTTTCTAAAACTCTGAGCAACAACAGGATGGTGGATTCTTTAGAAATCTTTGACACTGCAATGGTTTATATCACATTTAGTGAAAGGAAAACAAAGGGTGTGGTGCAGGCTGATTATTGAATTGAGCTTTTTTTAATGACTGGTACAACGCATCACAATTTGTATGTTTGCAAATGCCATAACATCAAGAGTGTAGATTCATGTAAATAAATTAATGATACAATAATGTGTCGCAAACATGAAAAGCGAGAAAAGAACTCGAACTTGCTGTGATAATTCGTAGCCGGACGCCACCCTCAAAGTGAATAGGATTAAATTGACATTTTTAGGAAATGTTTGGATCAGTTTATGATCTAAGTATTACATTACAGTTTTCCTCAACTGATTACACGTTTTTTGAAAGCATGGTTCATTTTTTCAAAACTCTAAACACAAATCCAGAAACTCCCACACAAAATCCCAAACCCCTCAAATCCCTTGCAAAAGCGAAGGCTGCATTCAAAACAATGTTATGTCTTCTCAAAATGACACACACACACACAACTATGATAATCTTATCAGGAGGCCTATATATGTCAACAAACATCTGGATTTGTAATAAGCCTTATGCATATTCTGTAAAGAAAAATAAAAATCAGACTGCATCCTGCCTTTTGTTTTTGTCTGGCCACTGGACCTCATCAACAACTCTCTGTCCAAGCAGCGGAGAAAGTCTCTCCTGGCATGATGACTCCAGCCCTGATATGCTTTAGCAGTTATCACCACATGCTTCCATCACTGCTGATAGTAGGACTATGCAGTCATGTCCATTGCGTTCATATACTTTGCAACGCCTCAGTAGAGTTGAGCAATCGAAGATATGGTTGCAGATAAAGAACGAAAAAACATGGGTGGCTGATAAACCAGCTGCAGAACAGGGCAGCCTGGTGGAAACTTCTCTGAGCCATCAATTTCCTCAGCTGGAATGAGGATATTGTGTAGTGTGTCCAGGACAATGAGGAGATAGGCAGTATTGTAGAGGTGGAAACCCACTTCATCAATAAATTTGAATTATATGGGGAACTGCAGCTGCATTTAGCTCATGAATTCTCTGAAACAGACAACACAGCAATATCAGAAACAGATCTAAAGCATTCAGTATTGTAAAATACAAAACAGCAGTGTGGCTAGAGTGCTATTTGGATGTGATCAAGCACAGTATTGGAATCCGTAGGAATTATTTGACTCTAGCTCCTCTCGAATGACTGTAGGAATACACTTCCCATGTGATATATTTTCTGTTTAAAGTACAATCTTTAGAGTGTCCACTTGCAATAATTTACAATATTCAGCAGTATTCATTGAGTACTGGGTTGATATGTAGTACTACATTTGTAGTGCATAAAAGTCTGGATTATTGAAGTCACAGTGAAGCTCAATTTTGACTGACTTTCAGCCCTGCCTCCCTGATCATCAGACCATGACTGACCACATGGTCAACCAAAGTGGCCTGAATCTCCTTAGAAATTGCTCTTATAGGTTGTCATCTTGGTCCTGCTCTTGCCCGTCCTCCTTCTCTGACTCTCACTCTGCAAAGTTGGCATGCATTGTTCTCCAAAACAGGAGAGCTCACATTTGACCCTTTTAAAAATGAGTAAAAATGAGTAAGATGCAGGAAGTGTTTGTTTGTATTTGTGCAGAATTGGTGTAGGATAAGCTTAGTGAGTTTCAAGTTTTGGTCATTGTGTCTCAAGTTCCAGTGTGTAAACAGTTGAATTTAACAGACTGCCCCTTTCAAAAAGTGGTTGGTTTACGCCTATGATTAGGTTACTCCACAGTACTAAATAAGGTTCACTATGACCATCACGGTATTTATTAGAACAGCAGTAATTCTTAGGTACAAGCCTACAGCATCCACGTGAGAAAAAAAAGCGTGAGTCTTGGAACAGGAACTCTGTCCTATTTTGCATCCCCTGCCGTCAAATGCCAAAATAGGGCACAAAACTGGCATCACATCAGGCAGATGGAGTAGGCCTACGTGCACAGCTCTTCAGAGAGAGAGAGAGAGAGAGAGAGAGAGAGAGAGAGAGAGAGAGAGAGAGAGAGAGAGAGAACAGATTATTAGGTACTGTATGCTCTTAATCTGAATGAATAAGTTGTTATAGGGAGCAAGCTGCGACTTCGCCAGGTCTAGCTACAACAGCTTAAATAAACAGGAGAGCCAGAAGCTGACACAGGCTCTCATGACCATCGGACCATGGGACAACATCAAAACATCCCAGTTTATAAACCTCCTGCACCTTTTCCTAAGAGAAAAGCTATTTGCAAAAATTCTTAACTAGTCAAATAGGTTTCGGGCCTAGACTTAAAGACCGAGGCTGTGTCTGTGTCTCAATGAAAAGCTTCCAAATAACCTTCAGCACTTCTTACACAACAAAAAGGCTGCTGTAGAAGTTGTCTGTTGTTCATTCTAATAAAAGTGAAGCATTTGTGCCACCCAGTGACAAAGATCATAATTTCATCTCACTCCTTATGTCATGTTATGTGACACGATGATCCAGTGCGTTAAATACACTGGTGTGTGTGTGTGTGTGTGTGTGTGTGTGTGTATTGTTTGGTTCAATATAACGATGGAAGTTTATCACCGTCTTTTTGCTCCTGTTTTCCAAGACTGAAACTAGTTCAAAGAAGAAAAAAAACCCCAACTTTATAGTTATAGTAGGCCTATATAGAGTTATAGCCTAACTAGTCACTAGGATTTTCCGCATGACAGACATACACTCTGACACACAAGCACGCGCGCGCGCGTACACACACATACATACACACCGAGATCTTCCGCATTGAAGATCTGCTAAACGCTGAACTTTAGGACACCGCGCCAAGGAATGCAATCTGGGTCGGGGTGTGGAAAGAAAACACACCCAGAACCGAAAGAGAAAGTAGAACTGACTCAGTCATGTAATAACTTACGCTTTTAAATGATAAGCAGTCTCCGAGCCGAGCTCAAAGGAGTTCCACACACTTCCTGATCTTCTTGCTTGTGAGCGACTGCATTTGACAAGTAGAGAGACCATACAGTATGGATACAGCGAGAGCCTCATCCACTCACAAAACGGTATGTTTTCTACACACTGACTTCTACCTTGTTTTTTTCTTCTTCTTCTTTCTTTTAATCTATTCTAAGCTGTCGCTAAGCTGCAGACTTTATTCAAAGATATGCAGAGTTCAAATGCAGTGTCTGTATTACTAATAAAGATGAGCCGCTCTGTGTGTTTTGCAAATTATTATTATTATTTTTTTTTTTCAAAAATATTGGGAGGTCTACATTATAAGCAGTGGTGTGTACTGGTGCTTCAATGACCGGGGCTCATTAAACGGCATGCAGGACTCCAACCGGAAGCTGAGTACGGAAAAAAACAACCCAAACAAACAAAAACAACCAACCAACTTCTCACTGATTCTTTTAGCTACTGTTTTACTGTTTGGAAGTGGCACTGGTTTTCCTGACTCGCCATGTCAGTAAACATATCCGATTGCGAATTTCGATTCAATACGGCTGTTCAAAGTGAAAGTGAAAGTAGGATAGGAACTCGAGCAAAATATAATAATGTTATTATGCGGTAATACTAAAGTATGGTCTGTTTTTATCAGGCTGGATATGCTGCTGCAACCTTTCTATTGATTTGCTACAAAAAAACCCCCCCAAAACAATAGAAGCCCTCATATAATTTGTAATGGTTTTAATGGTTATAATGGGAATTGTATGGGGTTTTAATGGAAACTGTAATGGTCCCTGTTGGACTCTACTGGTAATTTGGCATGTCATGTCTTGTGGATACCATTAACGACCATTAATGGTAATGTTAATGGTTTTAATGGTTAGCGGATAGGTTGTAATGGTATCTGTAGTGGAAACCATTAGAATTTCTGTGATGGATTCTATTGTTTTTTTTTCTTTTTCATTTTGTCAGTGAAAGTATCCAGTGCCTCCAGGATTTTGCAATTTTGCGATCGCAGAAATTAACGCAAAATCAAGGAAACTGCGCAATATTCGCAGGAGCTTGCAATTTTTCAAAATTACTGCAGAATGTCCGCAGATTTGGGCGTCATCACAACGCACATTCAGCCAAAGCCCTCTTCGATTCACGTGCCTCGAACATGAGTGCAGCTAAAAGGTCTCATTTACCAACAAACATCACTGCAATTTCGCCAATTCAAGTAGTTTTCCGCAGAAAAAAAAAGCACAAAAAATCCACAAACTGCATCGCAAATTTTGAAAAAAGCCAAATCAGAATGATCACAAAAATCCTCAGTGAAATCTTGTATGGACTGAGTATCACTTATTGGTGCTCCATTCAGTCCAAGGCTAGACCAGAATTAGGCTGATGCATTTTTGCTTTTATTTTTTTAAGTTATAAAAAATGAGAGCAAAAATGCATCAGCCAACACCACACTTCCATCCATCCATTTTCCATACCACTTATCACGGGGAGCCTGGAGCCTATCCCAGGGAACTTGGGGCACAAGGTGGGGGCCACACTGGACAGGGTGTCAACACATTACAGGGCACACATTCTCACACAAAGGACAATTTGGAAATTCCATTCAACCACCAATGCATGTCTTTGGACTGGGGGAGGAAACCCCCCACTTTTCTTTTTAAATGAATTAATTTATTTTGAGTCATGGCCAATATGAACCTCTTAACAGATGCCTTCCCCGCTTTCTTCCGGGACTGTGGCAACACACAGCTAACTGTTTTTCCTCTCAGAAGCAGGTGGCATTTCTGATATACATCAAGGAATTTCCTGTGTATAGTAAGCCTATATTTAGCTTTACATGAGATTTTACTGTATAGTCTGATAGATCTCTTTAAGCCAAATGTTGAGACATTTATTTATTCATCTTCAGTAACTGCTTTATCCTGTTCACGGTTGTGGTGGGTCCTGAGTCTGTCCTGTGAACAGTGGGTCTGAGATGGGAAAACACCCTGGATTGGACACAGGGCACCGTACACACATTCACACCTAGTAACCAGTCAACCTACAGGCATGATTTTGGGAGGTGGGACAAAAACAGGGAACCTGGAGAAACCTATGCAATCACAGGGAGAACATGTGAAACTAATCACAGCAGATAGCAGCAATACTACCCATTGCACCTCGATAATGCCCAGTTTGAGACCAACTGCAATACACTATATTTTCCACTAGATTTTGGCGCGTGGCTATGGGGATTTGCTCATTCAGCGACAAGATCATTAGTGAGGTCAGGCACAATCACCCCAAAGGTGTTCAGTGGGGATGAGGTCAGGGATCTGTGCAGGCCACTCAAGTTTTTCCACATCAACCTGGGAAAACCATGTCAAACCTTCTAGACAATTGTGTGCTTCCACCTTTTTGGCAACTGTTTGGGGAAGGCCCACATATAGGTGTGATGGTCAGATATCCACATACTTTTGGCCATATAGTGTATCTACATCGAGATAGACAATATAGTTGGTATGACTTCTGACTTGGTTAATCTTTGTTGCAGTATTGCCTTTTGTAATACTGATATTCCCTCAACCCATCCTTAAATATTTTATTGTGTTGACATCCTACAGGTTGTAACTGTCAGATTGACTCATGTTAGCCAGCTGGCTAGCACAGGGAGGATTGTGAACATAATAAATCCTACTCTAAGATCCTGTAAGAAATCCTGTCAGGTTGCCTAAAATAGATTGAAATGGGTAACTATATATATCTAAGCTTGGTGGAAGGCAGTGTTTTACATTGGCTCTCACCCCTGATGAGGAAAGAGTACTGGACCAACAATAACTGAAAGCTAGAGAAAGTGCAGCTACAGCTGAAAAGAGAAGAGCTACAGCATTGCCAGAAGCATCAGGAGCTGGCTCTGCTAAAGAAGGCCAAATTTGACATCATGGCCATCATGTGTATTGAGATGAGTGTGCCATCCACATCACGTACAATGTCAGGTTTGTTCCCAATGCCAGGAAAACTGATTTTGGCAAGGGATCCATACTACTTGGAAACTTTAGGTAGGTGCAGCCATGATGCAGCAGTACTGTCATCACCGCATACACAGATTTGGACACATCAGCCTTGCTAAGTCCATGGGCGTCATCTACAGTCTGCAGAACTACATCATTGGCCTAAAATTGGAGGGCTGTAAGAAGCTGGACAATGGCTTTAATTTTTTCTGGTTCATCTTAAAAACTCCTCCTTCACCAGGCCATGGAGTGCCATATTGATCTTGGTGCCTTCTGTACCTCTGTACCTTCCATTGTCTTTGCGTAAACATAATCATCAACCAGTCAATTTTATCTGTTCAGTCATAATGTGGGCGATTCAAACTACAGACATGCTTAATAATTAGAGTCAATTTTTTCTTTTCTTTTAAAGAGCCAATACTTTTCAAGAGTACCAACATTAGCGACCTTTGAGTTTTTGAGGTAGAACTCTCTGTTCTTAGTGAATAATGAAAGTATTGGGTTATGCATTTATATACGAATGAGTACTTAGTATTACAAACCGTTTGGGAAATGCATATCAGATTGTGTGCATCTAAATCATTTAACATAAAACAAGGCACTGTCCCTGAGACTAATCTTGTCACTAGCCCAACTGTGTTACATAAAAACTACCCAGAACTGTGAAAAAAAAAAAAACAGTATCATCACCCA
This sequence comes from Cranoglanis bouderius, assembly GCA_023630585.1. Taxonomy (NCBI): domain Eukaryota; kingdom Metazoa; phylum Chordata; class Actinopteri; order Siluriformes; family Cranoglanididae; genus Cranoglanis; species Cranoglanis bouderius. The sequence continues at coordinate 9,430,964 of CM042549.1, forward strand.
ATAGAACAGAGCATCACCCTGAGTGTGATCAATCTTAGCCATTTCAGATGAGCATTTCTGTAGGTGTTTTGATGAATCACACAACCTACACAATCCAACAATTAAGCTAAATAAGTAAGCTAAATGATTGTTTGGTCAAAATAATGTCTGTTTTACCCATGTGATATCAAGACTTAACCAGTACATTTTAATATATTGCAAGGTATAGGTCTATCACAAAATGTAGCAATAGTCTATAACATAATATTTTATACCATAGTGCTGTTAAATGCTTGATTTTGATTGGTCAGAAGATGCTGATTAATATAATTTAAAAGTAGTGCTTAGTGCAAGGCAAACCACAGGCTTACATTAATGTGTTTGCGCTATACGTTATCATTTTTGTAGTAACAACTTACACAGGAAGTTGTATGGCACACACTCCACATGAACAGATTTCTGTCTAATTGTTGACATGGTGATTTTTTTCAATGGAGAGCATTTTTGGATAGAGTCTTTTATTTCATTTATACATCTGAGCAGTTGAGGGTTAGGGGCCTTGCTCAAGGGCCAAACAATGGCAGCTTGGTTTGAACTCACAACCTTCCGATCAGTAGCCCAAATGTCTAAAATGTCTTAAAGCAGTTTCTTGGTAACATGACATGCTGCAGTTTTTGTCTTATTAACTTTAAGAGAGAAAAAACAGATGCTGGTGAAGTGTTTATAGCTGCTATAATGTAATTGATAATAGGAACTGCAACATTAAATATATAAATGAATAAACAGTATGTGTTTTTCTGTAATTATTAAAAATATAATTGTTGGTAAATTGCTGATGTATAAGAGGAGGAAAACCCTTCATGAAGTGCTGTCATGCATCACACCAACTTGTCTTTGTATATTTTCCTATAACAGCATGCTCTATCATGTTTTAGTCCTTACTTATCCTTGTTTCTTAGTCCTAATGGTTGTATTATGGCCCAATTATATTACATCCTTTACAGACCCAATTATATTACATCATTATAGCATTTGGTGGACTGTTTGCTTAACCTTCCTATAACTGTGTGCAAATGTTTTTTTTAGGATAAGAAAAGATCCGTTAAGAGAGCGAGGAGTCCCACACGATTCACTCGGCCATTTCCTCGAGGGAGATATCAGTGTGCTCGGTAAGTCAAATACACTGAATGGCACAAATATCAGAGTGAAGGCATTAAGCCATAGGCCATCAGTAGAATGGATGTACTTTCTAGTTGAAAGCTTTATGGAGTATTTCATATATTTTAATAATATACTTTATAATTGTGTTTTATAATTACTTGCAAGCCTTTTATTTAAATCCAAATAAGCAGGCTCAATCAGAAACAGGAAATGATCAGGTAGAGAGAACATCCAAAGGTGATCACAATAAACAATGAAATAATTCTCAGAAATGGCCAGGGAAATTGCAAAACCTCAGAAAGAACAGAAGTGAATGAACTGTGTAAATACATTGAACAAATGAGATTGAGACCAATGTGATGTCCAGATTTTAATCGGATGTGGCTCCTGGATCAGTGATGGATATGGATGTGACAATATTATACTAATAAGATTTAATAAGACTAATAAGACTTTAATATATACTGTTGCATTAAATATACTATTATTAGGTTCTGTTACAGCCTGTTATTGAATTCTAGAGAAAATATATTTGTGTTTAAATGCTTAGGTTAGTTTTGGATGATAATATTTAGGTATGTATTAAAACATAAAATCCTTTTCTGTCTATCTGGTAGAATATGAACTCTTTTCAAGATCTACATCAGAAAATTTCTGGTGTGCAAAATGAGTAAACAAACACCAAGCAGAAAAGGGTACTTGTACTTCTAGCTTTGCTTATATTTTGTCTCAGTCAGGTCTGGTGATTTCTTCATTTTAGTACTCGATGCAGTTTAGTGTAGAGTATAAGCCAGTTAAGTTGAGCTTCTGAGAATAAGATCCAATAAATTATTTACAAGGTTCTTAATTGACAGTTAAATTAAGAACCATGTTACTCAACCAGTTGTGACATCAATGCAGAGGAGTTTCATGTCTCACTGGCTTTGACAACAGACAACACAACTAAATTAAGTGGAACCACAGGATGTCTTGTGAAACCTTCAGTAGAAACTGGTATTATTTATATCTCTATACTATTTATATTTGCTTGATTAGAAACTTTGTTTTTTTTCTTTACTACCTCTCTTTTAGTACACATGAGCTGGAATTAGGCATCTGGCACAAAGTAGGTGTAAAAGGGCGTTTTTAAAAGCAAGCCAGTCTCTTTGCATTCCATGCAAAAAGTCAAATGAGGAGAGGAGAATAAACAATAAAAGTCAGATGTTTAAATAGGTATGAGTGGAATTACTGTGCATTTCTGCTCATACTCTTTTGTAGGGTTAACAATAATAATGTGCCATGTTTGGGCTGTGGGTTGTCAGCATTTAAGGTTCTGTACTAGTGTATTACTGCGTGTTGAAATCCCATGGCTTCCATTGTGTCACTGCTGGAGGACTTGAGGAAGTCTTCAAACCAGAGGTATTCATGAATTGCAAGGTGGGCATGGGAAAGGAGTGAGATGGGGAAAAAAAGATTTACATGTGTTTGCCCTAAACCCTCAACTTCTCATCTATATTCATCCAGTACATGTAGGTTGCTTTGGATAAAGGCAAATAAAGCACATGCAGAAGTCATGACGTTACTATTAGTTCTATCTGGGTGAAGAGCGCTTTTGAGATATGGAACACCAAAAGCTAGCAAAACCCAGTAATTTGCATTTACAGGTCTACAAGGCCTACACTTTAAGATTCCTTCAAATGAACATGACTGAGACATGAGACAGTTTGAAAGCACATTTTTAAACTGTGTCCAAACACAAACAATACTTTATTATTCTGTAAGTTTATAAGGTTCAATCTGGATTTTTCTTATTAAGCAATATATTGATCTCCTTAAAAAAACTAATAAATCATAATAAATTCAGTAGAATAAGACATTCTGAGGCTATTAGGACCACATTATGATAATTTATGGTTTTCAATAAGTTTTTCTCAATGTATTCTATGAAAGATCTCTGAAGATCTGAAATGCAAGATATTTCACTTTTTGTTGCAAAACAAGATATTTTAACTTGAAATGTATTTGCAAAATATTTAACAGTATTAAAATGTATTAGAACATACACTACATGTCTCTGTGCAACCACAAAAACATGTAGTACATGTTTGCTGACCTTCAGTCCCCGTTACACTGGAAAGTTCAGTTTATGAAGCACAATGGGTGTAGATAGCTCATGTCATTCATATTTAACGCTAGTGTTATCTGATGTTAGTCACAATATTAACTTGATGCGCTGAAGACTTTCTACTGTGCTTCAAGTCTGTACTTTTTAAACATATTTTTTATCAGGGTGTAAATATAGCATAAATGTTGATTGGCCAAGGATGTTTATGTTGTGTTCATCCTATTAAATTTTCATTAAATCATCCTATAAAATCCTATAGAATTTTCTATATTTCTGCATAAATATGATCTAAATCATTATCAGATTTTCACACAAGTCCTAAAAGTAGACAAAGATTATTAAACAAATGAAACAAAAATATTATACTTCATCATTTACTTATTGAGGAAAATGATCCAATATTACATATCTGTGAGTGGCAAAGGTATGTGAACCTTTCCTTTCAGTATCTGGTGTGACACCCAGATTAGACGGTGAAAGATCCCTGTTCTTTAAATACAACAGTGCACTCATTCACACCTGATTGTCATCCCACTGATTGAAAACACCTGCCTCTAATGTCACCTTCAACTTCAATGCTAATCCTAGATGTTTATGTGGTTAAATCATTTTCAACCAAAATCCCAGAGATACTCAAGATAATACAGTATATCATAGTATTCCACTGAATGGTTACCCATTTTTTTAGTTTTTATTTTTCAATTATAAAAGATAACTGATTAACGACCTGGCTCCCTTCCTCACCTGGTTTAAACCCGATTGAGAACTTGTGAGCCTTTCTCAAGAGTGAGATTTACAGAGAAATAAAACAATGCAATTTTTTTTAACAGAATCTGGGAGGCTATGGCAGTTGCTTCAGCTAAAATTGTTCATGAAACAAAATCAAGAAACAAAGATTCTGTGCATGGAAAACTCATGAAAGTTGAAATGAAGAGTGACTGTTCATTTTGTTATTTTATTTGTTCATTGTAAAAAAAAAAAAAATGTTAAACACATTACTTATTAAGTAAATGGAGGAAGAATTATTTGTAATCTAGTTCATAATAATTGCATTCATGAAATTCACTCATAGCATTCTATTTGTCCAACAGTTAAAATAATCTGGAGAAGCAGAAATCGCCTATTAATAGTGCACTTAGTTATACTACACAAAATTTGCACTAGACACCCTTCAACCTATAATCACATCTTTTTCTCTCCTGATAACATTTCTTTAGTTTTCTGCAGCAAAAAAGGACTTCTCAGTCTAGACAGTGAAATTCACAAAATTTTGTTTTCCTTTATGTCGCAACACGCATATTTGCACACAAACATGCAGAGGTGGGTAGAGTAGCCAAAACATTTACTCAAGTACAAGTAAAACTACTTATAAAAAATAATTACTCAAGTAACAGTAAAAGTAATAATGTTAATAATTACTTGAGTAAGAGCAATAAATTATCCAATGAGAAGACTACTCAAGTATCAATTTACTAGTAACTTCGGATATGATTCAAATGAAGGGAAAATCCTGAATCTCAGACTACATGGAAAACTGTAAGTCACACCTCTCCTTGAAAGTCTGTCTGTTCTATTTATATGATATAAAACCTGGGTTCAAGATGAAGCAGCATATCCCAGTCCTGTGATGGGTACAATAACGCCGAACCTGTCATTTTCAACACAAAATCTCACACACACCATAAAACAAACATTTTCCCAATGGTTGACTGACTTTACATGATAACAACACAAACTTGTCAGCATCTGCATTTAAACAAGACGACAGAGAACAAAAGAACAGAGTATGGAACAGAACAGAAAAGAAAGTGTGTGTAGAGAGAGAGTGAGTGTTTGTGTGTGATAGTATGTTTGTGTGTGTGTGTGTCCTGCCTCCCTCTGACATGCTCGCTTCTTCCCCCTCTCCGGGACTGAGCCACTAACAAAGTGAGCTGTTGTTGTGTCCACATTCAGACCTCTGCAGCACATCGTGAGTCTCACCACCTCATTATACGTGATATAAACGAATTATTAAAACTACATATATTCATTAATATTTAACAGTAACGGAGGAACACCACCAAATGTAGAAAAGTAGAAGTACATTTCTGTCATTAAAAATTAACTTGATTAAGAGTTTAAGTATGGCCAGTTAAACCTAGTCTTAAAAGTGAGTTTTTTCAAAAAGTTACTCAAGTAAATGTAATGAAGTAAATGTAGCTCATTACTACCCACCTCTGCACACATGTCCAAGAATGCTGATTATCTTGTAGTGTCCATGGGTTCTCCAAAATAAGAACGGTTAATGAAAACAGTAGGAAATGGCAAATGATATTCTTGTCTATATATTTTTACATGTATTATTTATTATTGAGTGTGTGATGGGAATGAGAATGAGAATGTCAAATGGTGATTTAAAAATATATATAATAAAATATATACATTTTTAATGGTCCAAGTGCTAAAAATGCTTTTTGCTCTTGGCCTGCTGTGCAGAGGATGAGAGGATGAAATTTATTCTTCATTTCCAGCCAATTATTTAGTAATGCAGCTTTTCATATGAATATGACTTCTCTCCTCCTGCAGCTACTATTACAGGCCCAGAGAGGACTACTTTTCACGGCGGCCTGGTTTTAACTTCAAGCTCCCCAGGTTCCAGAGAGCCTCTAGTCTTCGGCTTCCGTCTAGATCTCGGAGCCCAAGTATTGTGCTGAGACGCAAAAATGTGCATTCATCAAGCCAGCAATTGGAAAAGAAGTCAGAGAAGAGCATTTCCACTCCAGTGCAGGACAAGAAGCCATTCAACATTCCAGGTACATCCCAGTGCGTGTGTCGGGGAACTATGTAGGAAAACAAGAAAAAATTCATTTTTAAACAGCATAAAAGTGCTTTTATGCTGTTTAAAAAAATTCTTATTTACATACACCAATATCTACCTTTCATACCTTATATACACTCACGACCACTTTATTAGAACACCTGTACACCTGCTAATTCATGCAATTGCCCAATCAGCCAATCATGCTTTGTTGATGAGAGAGGTCAGAGGAAAAAGACCAGGTAATGATTTTTCAATCTGTGTAGTTTTGGTGAACCTGTGTCTAATGTATAGTGCTGTGAAAAAGTATTTGCCACCATCTCGATTTCTTCTGTTTTTGTGTATATCTCATACTAAATAGTTTTAGATCTTCAAATGAAATATAACATAAAACAAAGGCAACCTGAGTAAACACACAATACAGTTTATATTATTATGTTTTTTTATTGAAGCAAAAAAAGTTATCCAACACCTATCAAGCCTGTGAAAAACTAATTGCCCTCTTAAACTTAAAATCTGGTTGTACCACCTTTAGCAGCAATAATTGCAACCAAATGCTTCTGATAACTGGAGATCAGTCTTTCGCAGCACTGTGGTGGGATTTTGGCCCACTCTTCTTTGCAGGACTGCTTTACTTCAGCCACACTGGAGGGTTTTTGAGCATGAACTGCCCATTTAAGGTCCTGCCACAGCATCTCAAAGTCAGGACTTTGACTAGGCCACTCCAAAACTTTAATTTAGCTTTTTCTGAACCATTCAGAGGTGGACTTACTTCTATGCTTTGGATCATTGTCTTGCTGCATAATCCATTTTTGGTTGACTTTCAACTTATGGACTAAAGACCAGACATTCTCCTTTAGGATTTTCTGGTAGAGAGCAGAATTCATGTTTCCCTCAATTATTGCAAGTTGCCCAGGGCCTGAAGCAGCAAAGCTTCCCCACACTATCACACTTCCACCACCATGCTTGACTGTAGGTATGATGTTCTTTTTATGGAATTCTGTGTTTGGTTTATGCCAGATGTAACAGGACCCCCGTCTTCCAAACAGTTCCACTTTCGACTCATCAATCCACAGAACATTCTCCCAAAAGGTTTGAGGATCATCAGTGTGTGTTTTGGCAAAATTCAGACGAGCTTTAATGTCCTTGATGTTCACTCTTCCATGGATGCTATTTTTGTTTTTACCTTTACTGATGCAAGAGAGGCCTGTAGTTCCTTTGATGTTGTCCTCTGCTCTTTTGTGACTTGCTGGATGAGTCATTGCTGTGTTCTTGGAGGAATTTTGGAAGGTTGGCCACTTCTGGGAAGGTTCACTACTGTGCTGAGTTTTTTCCATTTGGAGATAATGGCTCTCACTGTGGTTCTTTGCTGTCTCAGAGCCCTTGAAATAGCTTTGTAACCCTTCCAAGAATGATGTATTTAAATCACCTTCATCCTCATCATTTCTGGAATTTCTTTCAACTTTGGCATAGTGTGTTACTGGGTAAGACCTTTTAACCTTTTAACTTCATGCTGTTGAGAAAGTTCTATTTAAGTGTTGATTTGATTGAACAGGGTTTGCAATAATCAGAATTGGTTGCGTCTAGTCCAGCTGAACCCCATTATGAATACAGTTTATGGGAGCAAATACATTTTCACACAGGCCCAGCTGGTATTAGATAACTTTTATGCATCAATAAATAACATTATCATTTAAAAACTGTATTTTGTGTTTACTCAGGTTGCCTTTGTTTTATCTTAAATTTTGTTTTAATTTCTGAAACAATTTAGTTTGAGATATACACAAAAACAGTAGATTTCAAATACTTTTTCACAGCACTGTAGCTTCAGATTCCTGTTCTTGACTGATAAGACTGGAGTCTGATGTGGTTGTCTGCTGTCACTGAGATCGCATTTTTTCCCCCATTCTGATGTTTGATGTGAAAATTAACTGAAGTTTTTGACCTGTATCTGCATGATTGTATGGATTATGCCGCTGCCACATGATTGGCTGATTGGATAATTACATGAATGAAAGTGTACAGGTGTTTCTAATAAAGTGGTCTGTGAGTGTATATACCTTATATACTCTATACCTGTTTCATTAAATGTTACAAAAAACAAATGGGTGTTGGGTTATATGTGTGTGAGTTTGAATGAGTGACAGTTATGTCACTAGTTACACAAGTTATGACCGGTGCACAATCTCATCTGGAAAAAATAAATAAATAAATAAATCAGCGTGACTGTAGGTTTATTTCCCTACTATGTATATTTTTTCATCCTTTACTAACACAACACCTGATTCATCCCACATATGAAATGTAAATGCTGCATCATCATACAATTGATGCAAATAATACAATACTGTAAAATGAGTATAGCATAATTAAGATAATTCAGTTCAGATAGTTCAACATAAAGTAATTATTAGTGCAGTGCAGGATAAACATTGCAACTATGCAGATATACTGTATATGCATTAATGTTAAAGTGCCTGCTACTGTCTTGCAACTCATCGTACACACTAGGTGGTAGTGTTGGCACATTATTACTACTAAGCGCAACCACCTGCTCCTTGCCTAGCTGTTTTTCTCACTGCTCATCATTATGCACTCATCAGCCACAGCTGCATCACTGGAGAAGTAAACAGCTCGATGAATTGTTGAACTGGGGAACAGCTCTTCAGCAAAAATGCATCCAGAGAATAATCTTACTGCTCTGCAGTCTTTTGGCTGAGCATAGTACATCGATAGATATATTCTTGTAAATGACCGGATGTCTGCTCAGAGAAAGATATGACCAATTTGAAATATGAAAATGCATCATACTGTATATCCGCTTATATAAATGCTTTTACAGGCTGGAGTGTGTATCTGAGAGCCGTTTCTGTATCTAGAATGTGGGTGAAAATGGCATACATTGATTAGATCTGAACCTTTCATATATTGTAGGTTCCTCTCTCTTTCACTTGTTTGCTCATTGTGCCTGTGAGATATGCAGAGATGAGCATGAGTCATTGTCTTTGTGCTATTTTTATATGTACAGTATATATGTGTGTGTGTGTGTGTGTGTGTGTGTGTGTGTGTGTGTGTGTGTGTGTGTGTGTGCTAAAGAGTGACGGTGAGAGAGAGGATGAGCTCAAATGTTTTGTGTATGTGAGTGGGAGAGAAATGAAGGTGTTTTTGTGTGTGAGAGGGTGAGAGCGAGAGTGAAAGAAAAAAAAAAGCGAAAGAGAGAGAATTTAAGCATCTAGGCAGAGAGCCAGTATATATCAAGCAATCCAAGCATTCAAATGTTGTGAGGCAAATTCTCCAAATCGCGCCCTGCAGATCCTCTTAAAGAAGCCTTAGTTATTCCTTTCACACCATTTTAATTGAGGCCCTGATCAAAGGAAAGACCGCATAATACAGTGTAAATTTAGGAAGCATATTTGAACTGAGGCCAAAGATGTAGCAAGAAAGATTCTTCTCTGTGTTGGGGCCCAGGTGGTGGAATGAACTTCCCCTGGCTCTCCAAACTGGCTGTCTTTAAACAAAAACTTTTCACCAAGCACTAAATGAGCACTAATTTAATTAAAAAGTACCTTGCTTTGTCTGTTTTTTTCCCCCTCTATTAACTCCTCTGTAACAGTGATTTAGCTTGATGCTATTTTTAGACCCTGCCCTATTGTACTAGCATATGTTTGCATTTATTTATTTATTTTTTATTTTTTTAACAAAACACTTCAGTGCGTCACTCTGGACAAGGGAGTCTGCAAAATGCTGTAAACGATATGACTGTGATGTCACCAGTGAGAGTAAATGTCAAATGTTCTTCACTTTTCTTTTTTTCCCCTTTTTTTCTTTTTTTGTAGAACGCTCCCGGTCATCTTCAGTGGCTTCTGAGAGGCCTGCCCTATCATTTACAGTAAGTGACCACAAAATTTCTTCTTTCATTTAAAAAAAAAAAAAAACCTGAGGTGAGACTTTCACTGTCTCCTAATTGTATGACACTGGGAGACACTGGCCTCAGAGATCAACAGTCACCTTAATAAGCTTCAGATCTGACATAACAGTTACATAGCGTTTTACATGGGGGAAATTAATTACTACATGTAGCTGCCTAAAATCGAAAATGATGTCTGATGGTTGTGCAATGCACATAGTTTGGATAATGCGACAGCCAGATGCACAAAGGATTGTCAGTTCAATATAATATGGAAACAGGAGAACAGAAGGTAAACACGCGGTTAATTGACACTAGGAATACTTGTAAATGTTCAAAACTTTTTTTATATATATATATAAGAAATGCTCGATTCCAGCCTGCACCCTGTGTGCGTGGAGTTTGCATGTTCTTCCTGTGGTTTGGGGGTTTCCTCCAGGTACTCTGGTTTCCTCCCCTAGTCTAAAGACATGTGTTGTAGGCTGGTTGGCGTTTCCCAATTGCCCGTAGTGTGTGAATGGGTGTGTGAATGTGTGTGCGATTGTGCCCTGCGATGGGTTGGCATATACACACACACACACACACACACACACACACACACACACACACACACACACACACACACACACACACACACACGTACACAGAGGGTGTTCCAAAAGTCTCCAGATATAGGGGACTATGTTTGCCAGCACCATGTCACTGCATGTTCGTGGACGTCCACTTCTCGGTTGGTCTGCAACACTTCCAGTCATTTTGAATTTGTTAATAAATTTGGCAACAGTGTTGTGTGTGATGTGTTTGCAATGTTTCTTGTTAAAGTCCATCGCAACCTTGCGACAGCTTCCCGATCCAGCCATGAGAATGAATTCAATACATTCTTCTTTTGTCAAAGGCATTCTTCTAAAATAACTCAAATTGCCCTTGTAGCCAGTGGATTAAAATAAAACCTTTTCTGGTATTATAATGACGTGCACAGTCTGTGAAAGGAGGCAGTTTGCTGCTCATGGATCATGGCACCACATACTGTATCTTAAATTTGATAATTCTACCAGTAGCATTATCTTTTCATGGTGCTTGATAGGTCACTATAATGGGTTTTATTCTTCCATAAGTAACACAGTGTCAGTGCTGGGTCAGGGGTCTACACTGTAGAGAGGAATCCATGACACGGGAATAAAATACAATCATTATTGTTGAACAATGTCAATTTCAATATGCACAGAGGCTTGTTTTCCCTACTGACCTATGTCAGTGATGTAAAACACACCAGAAAGAAAAGGTTTCATTGGGTTTTTTTTTGTTTTTTTTTAAGCTGAATTCATGCCAGAATATAATGCAACCCACCTTGGAATATAACCCTCTCAGCTATTCAACTGTGTACTGCCTCAAATGAGCCAAAACTAAATGTCAAGTTGGTCATTGCATTTCTCTAAATGTTATTACATTACTGTAATTGCATTTCAATGTAATATAAACAGTGCAGCACCATGCCATAATGAAAAGTAATCACTGCCCAATCACAGTCCTCTGCTGATTTCAGGGTGCTGTTGAGGTCACATAGTTTTAAAACAAACAGCTTTGTTTCACTGTTTCAACCTCCATGGTAGAGAACCTTGGAGAGGCCACAGAGGGAATCTGTTTTATCTTTCGTGCACAAGATGCCAAATCGAGGTCACAAAATCATAATGTTTGTGCACACTTTATTCATGCTCTCAATTTTTGTGTTTCAAGTTCTCAAATTAATAAAATTGTGCCCACATTTTGGGTAATTTGTGCATTCTCTCTCTCTCTCTCTCTCTCTCTCTCTCTCTCTCTCTCTCTCTCTCTCTCTCTCTTTTCCCCCCCATCAGGTCAGTCAGGAAGAGCAGAACAGTAGTGGCAGGGAGTCGCTGTCCTCTGTAACACGCGCAGCTGCCAGAAGTCGAGCCATCCAGAGAAAGAGAGAGGAGATAGAGGAGGTAAGGTGTGTGTGTGTGTGTGTGTGTGTGTGTGTGTGTGTGTGTGTGTGTGTGTGTGTGTGTGTGTGTGTGTGTGTTAGTATGAGTTTGAGGCAGATAAAGAGAGGAACTGTAAAGACCAAACAACTTTAGTGTAAAAATGTACATATATAAAAAGAAATCTTTTTAAAAATCCCTTTTATTAACATGTAACAGTAGCCGGCAAGGCAAAGAACTGGCTTGATGAGTGAAAGCATTTCACTCCTGCTAGTCAATCCTGCACCAAGACTTTTTTTTATTTTATTTTGCTCTGGTGAACAGCAAGCAGAGCACACAGGGCTATGACTCAGACAGCAGAATGAAAATTACACTACACACACACACACACACACACACCCACACACACACACACACACACACACACACACACACACACTGCCTCTCTTTCTCCCTCTGTCTTCCAATCTCTATGGTTACCACAAGGCCGACAGTAGGTGCTGTTTTGAATTGGTGTCGTAGCAGGTAGATGCAGCCGCTTCACACAAACACACTCACCCATGCAACCACCCACCCACCAACCCACCCACAGACACACACACACACACACACACACACACACACACACACACACACACACACACACACACACACACACACACACACTTGCCTTACAATCCTTGTGAGGACCTTCCACTGACTTAATTATTAATTCAGCTAATTAATTATATGCCTACATGTAAATGTAAATGCATTTATTTATTTGTCTGTCTGCCTGCCTGCCTGCCTGTCTATCTATCTATCTATCTATCTATCTATCTATCTATCTATCTATCTATCTATAAATAAAAGGTGCAGTGTTTTTGTAAAAAAACAAAACAAAACAAAACAAAAAAAAAAAAACAGTAGTTTTCACCATGGGGACCAGCCCACAAGGTTTAAACGATCATATATTCCTATTCTTGTGGGGACATGTCATCTCCACTAGGATATACACACGTACACACACACACACACACACACACACACACACACACACACACACAGCGCCCGTCTGTTCTTACTGGATACCACAGGTCAGGCTGAGGTGCTTTTCTAGGGTGATCTGGTGGATGGTAGAGGCACCTGGTATCCACAAAAGACACACACACACACACACACACACGCACACACACACACACACACACACACACACACACACACACAGTACAATCAAATATCTGCAGATTGCACCATTCTGTGCTATTTTATGTAACTTGCTGTGTAATGCTTTTACATAACGCTGATTATTACAAACGTCACACCAGGAAACATATATAAATAGAATGTCATAATCATTTCATTCATTATATTCATTGTATTTGCTGTGCATCTTGACTGTATGACATACAGTGCCCTCCACTAATATTGGCACCCTTGGTAAATATGAGCAAAGAAGGCTGTGAAAAATTGTCTTTATTGTTTAACCTTTTGATCTTTTGTTAAAAAAAAATCACAGAAATTCTCTGCTCTCATGGATATCAAGCAATTGCAAACAAAACACAGGTTTATCCCAAAAAAAACTTTGTTAAATATAGGTGTGCAACAATTATTGGCACCCTTTTAGTCAATACTTTGTGCTACCTCCCTTTGCCATGATAACAGCTCTGAGTCTTCTCCTATAATGCCTGATGAGGTTGGAGAATACATGGCAAGGGATCTGAGACCATTCCTCCATACAGAATTTCCCCAGATCCTTCAAATTTCGAGGTCCATGCTGGTGGACTCTCCTCTTCAGTTCACCCCACAGGTTTTCTATGGGTTTCAAGTCAGGGGACTGGGAAGGCCATGGCAGAACCTTGATTTTGTGATCAGTAAACCATTTTTGTGTTGATTTTGATGTATGTTTTGGATCATTGTCCTGCTGGAAGGTCCAACCACGGCCCATTTTAAGCTTTCTGGCAGACGCGGTCAGGTTTTCGTTTAATATCTGTTGATATTTGATAGAGTCCATGATGCCATGTATCCTAACAAAATGTCCAGATCCTCTGTCAGAAAAACAGCCCCAAAACATTAAAGAGCCACCACCATATTTAACCGTGGGCATGAGGTACTTTTCCATATGGCTACCTCTCTGTGTGCATCAAAACCACCTCTGGTGTTTATTTCCAAAAAGCTCTATTTTGGTTTCATCTGACCATAGAACCCGATCCCATTTGAAGTTCCAGTAGTGTCTGGCAAACTGAAGACGCTTGAGTTTGTTTTTGGATGAGAGTAGAGGCTTTTTTCTTAAAACCCTTCCAAACAACTTGTGGTGATGTAGGTGACTTCAGATTGTAGTTTTGGAGACTTTCTGAGCCCAAGACACAACTAACTTCTGCAATTCTCCAGCTGTGATCCTTGGAGAATTTTTGGCCACTCGAACCATCCTCTTCACAGTGCGTTGAGACAATATAGACACATGTCCAATTCAAGGTTGATTCATAACATTTCCAGTTGACTGGAACTTCTTAATTATTGCCCTGATGGTGGAAATGGGCATTTTCAATGCTTGTGCTATTTTCTTATAGCCACTTCCCATTTTGTGAAGCTCAACAACCTTTTGCTGCACATCACAGCTATATTCCTTGGTCTTACCCATTGTTATGAATGACTAAGGGAATTTGGCCTATGTTTTACCTCATATTTATACCCCTATGAAACAGGAAGTCATGGTTGAACAATTTCCTGTTCTTCGTCACCCAGGTGTACTAAAAAAATGTAAAATATCAATGGGAATATACTTCAAATATATTTTTCTTATATGAATTCATAGGGGTGCTGATAATTGTTGTACACCTACATTTAACAAAGTTTTTTTTTGATAAACCTGAGTTCACTGCACTTCACTGGCTTCCCCAGTCACCAGAGCACATTGAAGATATAACGGAAGACTTGCGGCATGAATGTGCAGCTGACAAATCTGCAGTAATTACATGATGCAATCATGGACCAGAATCTCAGAAAGATGTTTCCAACATCTTGTGGAATCTATGCCATGAGGAACTGAGGCCTTTCCAAGGGGTGGGGGGTCCTACCCAGTATTAGTACGTGTTCCTAATAAAGTGTCCATTGAGTGTACAAGTGTGACATATAAAATATTTAAGATATAGCGTGGGTTTGGGACAGAGTGTGTGTTGGCATTTAGTTGTGTGAAATTGTATGAAAGGTCACTCAGTAATTCTTATGAATTAGTAATTTGCGTGGATGTGTCTGACTGTGAGTAGAGGTGTGTGTGTGACAGAGCGAGAGAGAGAGAGAGAATGTGTGTGCGAATGTGTGTGCGCAATCCCCTATGACTGGACACTGAGCTTCTCTGTGTTCTGCACATTTTCACACTCCTGCTTTTCTCTTCATCATCTCAAGGGTGATGATTCCCAAAGCTCCTGACTGATAATTGGGTGAAGAGTATATATATATATATATATATATATGTGTGTGTGTGTGTGTGTGTGTGTGTGTGTGTGTGTGTGTGTGTGTGTGTGTGTGATCGTTTAATCAGGGCTATCTTTAGACTGCTTAGAGATGAATACATCTAGAGAGAAGGAAAATGTTCAGAACAGAACATGTATTATAAGATTAAATATATTTTAGTACAACTTTAAGATATATATAGTATATATTTTAAAAAATCAATTTAAGGTAAAATATAATGTTTAGGAACAACTTCAGATTTTCAAAAGTAAAGACTACACTCAGGAAAACAAAACTTGTTATGCTAATGTTCTTTCTGTGCTAGGTTATACCATTCATTAGTTATTAAATAGCCAGACAAAAAAAAGTATTTGAGCTCATAGGTTTATAGGTTTCTATCTGTGACTGCAAAAATTTTACGTTCGCCATTCTGGCACAAACCTCACATGTGGGCAGGGCTTAACAGCGCTTTACTCTCATTGGCTATTGAGATTTGGCTCGACAGCTCCCTGACCAGGAAGTAGAGACTTCAGTGGTGTGAATTTTGGAGACTGTTCTGGATGCGGTTAGTCAGTATATTAGTTCTCATTAGGTATTAGGTCGTATTAGGTCTCATACGACTATTTTTTTCGAGATGAGCTCTCAGGAGCGGCGGCGTTGTCGTTATCATCAACGTCATCCTCCTCCTCAGCTGGACACTCGAGCTGTCGAGCCAAATCTCACTAGCCAGTGAGAGTAAAGCACTGTTAAGCCCCGCCCACACATGAGGTTTGTGCCAGAATGGCGAACATAAACATGCAGAGCGTTAACGAAAATTTCGAAAGGCGTAAACGAAAACTCTGGCAGCGCATTCATAAACTGTGATTAGCAAAAAGGAAGCTTAGAAAACTACGGAGCCCCTGAAGTGACCTGTGGAAAAAAAAACTTCGTGTGCGCATGCGTTACAGTTATCGGTGTGTGTATAGCTGTCTTCCGTTTGCGTCATGTCGCTCTGTGATTACATACCTATGTTGGGAAGCAAGAACAGAAGTAATGTCTTTGTACTGAAGGCCAACTTATATATATGTCAATAAATTCATGCGCATCCATGCTCTCGGTTTGTTTACGTGTAAATGAGCGATGACAATGATGCAAACGGAAGAGAACTATACACACACCAGAAACTGTAACGTATAACATAAGTTTCTCGTGTGCACGTGACAAGTTTCTCATGTGTACGAGAAAGTTTCTCGTGCGCACGCAAAAGTCTCTGTGATTTTTTTTTTGTTGCACAGGTCACTTCAGGGGCGCCGTAGAAAACTGAATATAAAACGATGTTTATTTGAAGACAGTGCTAAGTTTTTGCCACTGAGTTAACTGTTTTCAGTTTCAGAGAGTTTTTTTTCTTTCTCATTGTATATTTTTGTTCGTTTCTTGAAAAGTTACGTATAGATACTTTTGGCACTTTAAGTATAGATACTTTTGGCACAAGTCTAATCCCATACATTTAGGCTTCGATTATATGGAGTGTCAGCTGTACGAGTCCCTGTGAATTAACCATTACTATAGAAACGATACCACATTAGAATGAGCACATTAATATATAAATCTATCTGTTGTTATAGAAAATTAATAATAATGTCAAAACTTTGATGCCCCTTTATGTTTAAAATCTCATATTACCTAGATGGAACCTTTTAATACTAAAATTATGGTGTGTGTGTATATGTGTGCTGCAGGTGTATCGGCAGGACTGCGACACATTTGGGGTGGTGGTCAAAATGCTTGTGGCGAAAGATCCGTCACTGGAGAAATCCATACAATCTTCGCTGAGGGAGAACCTGCGTGAGATCGGCCTGCGCTGTGTAGAAGCCATGGAGCAGTTTATCCATGAGTATGACTCGAGAGAGCTTGGCACACCATCCCAGTCCCAGCATCACTGACACACACACACACACACACACACACACACACACACACACACACACACACACACACACACACACACACACGCACACATACACACACAGTGACCTGAGGGTTGTGTATCTCCAGTTGTAAATTCTGAGGCAATACTTTCACTGAGAATGCATTCATAAGTGAAAGTCTGAGACTTTAGGTACAACACAGGATGATGCCTTTGTAAAGCAGTACCATTGGAATAGTGCATTCTTCAGCCACATCTACATGAAGGGAGTAAATCTGTAACCACACATGTGGTTGTATAAGGATCAAAGGTGCTAAATGTGGTAAATACTGCAGCAGCATTTTAACTATTCTCTCCAAAGCTAGTGTTAGAATGCCATAACTTTAGGGACAAATCTGTATTAAAGAAGATCTGCTTGCCAAACAAATCAGAATAAGCCTCCTTCCTAAGGTGGTGTAAAAGCCTACAGTGGGTATAGAAAACCCCCTCATTAAAATAATCACATTTTCTTGCTTTTCAGCCTGAAATGAAGATGGACACAGTTTTTGTTTTATCCAGCTATATTTACTCAGTGCAACTTATAGCATCCAAGTGAAAGATATAACACTAACATGACAGAAAACAATTTGAAAAAAAAAAAAAAGTAAAACCCAGAATCACTGAGTTGGAAAAAGGATCACCCCCCCCCCCCCCTCCTAAAAATGACTTGTAAACTCAATAAGGTGTAGCTAATCACCTTCTCAAAGGCACACAAAGCCATTTGACTTTCAATTGCGATCAGCTGTGGTCATTTTGATTAGCTCAGCATGAAAAGAGCTTTCCTGGAGCATTTCAGTCCTTGGTGATGCAACTGAAGCAAACAATCAACGATGGGTAGCAAGGCACTGTCACAAGATCTCCGGGATAAAGTTGTGGACAGGCACAAGTCAGGAGATGGATTCAAAAACATTTCAAAGGCTTTATCAATGCCTAGAAGTATTTGGTACAACACAGACCCTCCCTGGATCAGGACGTCACTCCAAACTGGATGAAAGAGCCAGGAGGAAACTGGTCAGAGAGGCTACCAAGAGGCCTACAGCAACTCTGAAGCAGTTGCAGGAATTTATGACAAAGAGTGTTCATTGTGTGCATGTGACAACAATATCACAAATTCTCCACAAATGTGGCTTGGATGGGAGGGCTGCAAGAAAAAAGCCACTCCTCAAGAAAGGCCACATGCAGTCATGACTGAGCTTTGCCAAAACGCACCTTAAAGATTCAGGTCAGAGACTAAAATTGAATGATTTGGCCTCAACATCAAACGATATGTCTGGCAGAAATCCAATACAGCTCACCATCCAAATAACACCATCCCTACAGTAAAGCATGGAGGTGGTAATATCCTGTTATGGGGGTGTTTCTCTGCAGCAGGGACTGGAGCACTTGTCAGGATAGAAGGAAAAATGGATGGGGCAAAATACTGTCAAATTCTTGAGGAAAATCTGCTGCCCTCTGCCAGAAAGTTGTCAATGGGAAGAAGGTTTTACCTTCCAACATGACAATGACCCAAAGCACACAGGAAAAACTGACCACACAGTGCTTGAAGGAGTAAAAGGTGAATGTCCTTGCATGGCCTAGTCAGAGCCCAGACTTAAACCCCAATGAAAATCTGTGGAATGACTTGAAGACTGCAGTCCACAAACGGTCACCATCAAATTTAACTGAACTTGAGCACTTCTGCAAAGAAGAGTGGGCAAATATTGCAAAGTCTAGATGTGCATAGTTAGTAGAGACATATCCCAACAGACTAAAGGCTGTAATTAAAGCAAAAGGTGATTCAACAAAATGGGGGGTGATCCTTTTGCCAACTCAGTGATTCTGTTTTTTAATTTTTTTATTTTTCTTCTGACATGTTGGTGTTATTTCTTTCACTTGGATGTTATAAGTTGCACTGAGTAAATACAGCTGGATAAAACAAAAACTGTGTCCATCTTCATTTCCGGCTGAAAAGCAACAAAATGTCATTATTTTAAAGGGGGTGGATTCTTTTCTATACCCACTGTAAATGGCGCTGTTTTTTTTTTTGTTTGTTTGTTTGTTTTTTTTTACATTATGTTCACATGTCCACTAAATAGGAATCAACATGAGGCAGTAGGTCAAATGCCTCAGTAGACAATTTCTGCAAGATTTTATTAGAAATATTCATGACCAATACAGTTGGTTTTATACCCTCAGCAATTATGGTAAATTAAAGAGAATTTCCAGATAAAGATGAGGGTTATGGTCAGCTGTATGTGCTTTTTTATTTATTTTCCTCAGATTTTTTAAAAAATAATTAAAAAAAGATATATTAACGAGGTTTTATACAGAACTGAATACACTGGGTGAAATGTTTATTTTATATAGTTTATTTCTCCCAAAGACTTGATTACTTCCTAATTATTTACATTGGTCCTCGGTGGTATGAAGTTCTCCTTCTAAAAAAAAGTCTTGTTGTGAAAGGTAGATGTTTTCAGGGCTCCACATGAAATGTGTGAGACCTATAGTAATTACTCTGTCTGTTTTGCTGTCTCTCTGTCGGTCAATCTGACCATAAATGGTATTCTTTTTACACCAGGATATAGGCTTTGGTCACCTGACTATACTCACTTGCTTTTAATGATCGTAACCTATTTTTAAGGTCTCATAGATTTATTTCAATATGCCAATATCTTGAAAATAAATGGAGAATACTTGAAATGTGTGCAAAATAGGGAAGAAATGTTTACTGTAAAAAAATAAATACAAAGAAAATTGTAGATGAGGTTGCACAGTTAATATTGCCATTTCACTACATTTTCAGTGAACCGTTTCACCAATCAATGTTCTCATTTCTGTGTAAATAAATGTTAAAAAGCTTGTGTGCATATAATGCAGTTCTTTGTGTTTGACTACTAGGATTTTACCATGAAGGCAAAATATTGTTAACTGCAATATGACTACAAACACAATGTTACAGTTCACAATGATTTGATTTCAAAATAAAATAAACATTTATCTGATTGTCTTGGCTTTGGCAGAATTCATACTGAATATGGGTCAGCAGGAATATCTAGAAAATCATTGGTTAACAAAGTCAAATTAGTCCAAATTTGCACTGAAATAATTCATATGGAGCTGGGCCATTTATGTGACAGATGTTGTCAAGCTCCAGCTAACCTTTGCACATGTTTTGGGACAGCCCTGCCATCACGTTTTTTTTTTTGTTTGGTTTTTTTTTTTGGTAGTCAATATGTGAATGTTTCTAAAGCATTTTTAACAAAATCCTCAAGTCGTGTCCTCTGCCTCACAATCCTGTGTAATAGTGTTCTCTTCCCCCTTAGCCAGGCATCTTCTTTTACTCCAGTGGAAACATGCTACTAACCTATCTTATGATTATTGGCTTTTGTTGCCCATATTCTCTATTTGGAGAAAAATAGACATTTGCTAACATCTGACACACAAGTCTTTTTTCATTTAGGTAAAGGATTCTAAAGTTATTATATTGTAATTCGTTGACTGTAACTTTCCTTAATATAGGTGTTTCCACTGTACTGTTGATAACTATATACTGTAAATTATTTAACTATTTCTGGTCAATATGCAGACATGTATACATACACACAGCCTATCTGTAGTAAAAATAGACTGATAAAATGTTTGTGGTAGCTGCTGACAAGTACAAATGATATATTATGATTATTGTATAATATTATAGTAATGTATTCTATTAAAATAAACTCCAATGTCTTTTACTTTAGTTAATTTACACAGCACTTATATACGATCCTGTCACATCTGTGTCAATCCAATAAAACATCTGAACCAGTCCAGTCATGACACATCCATAAAGCTACATTCAACCTCAAAATCCACCCATCCATATGGAAAGAAATAAAGACCTAAGTTTATTGATAATTGAAATATTATTTAATTCAGATACAAGACATGAACTGGGGATACATGCATTTACCGCTCTACAATATGATACAAATAATGCTTCTGAGGATACAAAATATAGAAATATTTAAGACTATATTTACATAACATTTACAATACTACAGCCATGACTTATATTACTTTTGAAAATCACTGTACATACATGTAATTTAAAGATACCATTATTAAAATGTGGACTTTGGGGGAAAAAAATGTATATTGCATTTAAAACAGGACTATACCAAACATTGCTATTCTCAAAAGCAAAGGTAAGTTATTTTAATATGTCATTGATAGAACAGGGTGCAAGCAATTAGAACAATGGAAACAATAACTAGTATATGGGTCCAGATGAACTGGCTCTCAAATAGACAATAAAAGATAGAGAGACAGATTTAAAGAGCGAAAAAAGAAGAGAGAAATTTTACCTTGAAGCTGGGGCAGATAAGATTTGCATTTAAAACCAAGTCCCCTCAGTCTTCGTTATCAGACTTCATAATCAGTATCGACAGATCAAGCCACATGACTGAGCTAGCTTTCACTCCTTACACATACAGTAACACAAGTTTAAGACATTTCTGAATAAACAAGATTAGAATACAATTGTAATGAAAGCCAGTTATCATGGTAACCCACCAATACCAATTCTTGACTCTAAATAGTTCCTTCAGTGCACGTTGAGCCTCATTCCTATTTTTTTTTTTTTTATCAAACCACCGGTACATAGCACATCCTTATTGCACGTTTCTACAAGTGAACTTAAGTGTTCTTGAATATACAATGTTTAATGTAATATTCAAATTGTTCACACATGAAGTCATCTTGTGTCACAGTAAACAGAGAATATAATGTCCAGAAGACATGATCAGGTTTTGTTGGTTATGATTTGATCATGCTTAAGTAAGATTACAATCTATTAAGTAAGTTATTTGAATAAAGTTACATACTCAGACATACTGACTGACAGACACACACCTGCGTTATGAGATGATGCATTTCTTTGTGCCATCTTCTGTCACAGTAAACAGCGGAGACAAGATCCAGAGGACATCATCAAGTTTTTTTTGTTTATGATTTGATCATGCTTCAATAAAGTTACAATCTAGACACGAAGAGACACACACCACATCCACACAGGTACAAACTCTCTCTTATGAGATGATGCAATTCTTACTCTTTCTGCGTCTACGTGTGTGTAGCTGGGAGTGACCACCCATCAAAGTGGGACTATAACGCTGCCTCAACTCCTCGTTGTCAAGATAACGCACTTGCACTGGCCGAGGAATCGGTTCTCCCATAAAGTAGCCTTCATCATCAGATGCTTCTGATGAAGAGGAGCAGGTAGAGCAAAAGTGATCATCTTCTGCCAGCTCTCCATACCTGCCCAGGTATTGGCCTAGTCTTGGACCTCCAGGGTCCTGCAAGGTCAGGTCAGAAGTGGTTCGAGGACAAGGCCTGAAAAACTGCTGCCTACATGCATAATTTCCCCCAAAAGGGTCATGTGACATCCTTGAGGGCAACCGCTGAAAATCATCATGGAATCTCTGAACAGGGTCACTAGGGTAACCCTGGTTTTCAGCAGCCAGATGAAGGGCATTATCTGAGCGTGAGCGGCGGGATCGATGGTGGCCTTTGTGTCTCTTATGACTTTTGCGATGGTGCTGTTGCCTTGGCCGTTGTTGTCGTGGAGAGTCTTGTGTGTTTGCTCGCCGTGGTCGTGGTGTCACTGAATGCACGTTTCCCATACTCCCTGCCAGACCCATGCGACCCTTGCCTTGCTCATCAAAGCTGAGGCCTCTAGAAGAGTTCCAGTAGAGTTGTGGTGGGTACCTCAGTCTGACTGGCATTCCCAGATCAGCAAGAGGTCTTGGGACTGATGTCAGGGATTCAGTGCTGCGGAACTGCATGGATGAGTTTAGGGTACCCATTGCACTTTTCTCAGACACATTCACACCAGAGTCCTTGCTTAAGTCAGGCATTGAGAAGCGGGAAAGGTGCTCCTGGCGCCTTGTTGTCCCGTCCAAAGAGTTTCCTAGATGGGGACAAAATTAAATGTAGTTTATAAAAAGCCAGATATTTGCCTTATAATGACCATGCCATAATAGTATTTTAACACTCATAGATAGTGTGAACAATAACTGAAATGTATGTTACTACTAGGAATAGGCTGAGTGTATATACCTGTAGCATAAGAAAGGGCCAGCGAGTCTGCAGACCCTCGTGGTGTCTGCTCAAGTGGTGTCAGTTCACCAAAGCTGGGGCCAATATGATGTCTACTCCTTAGAAGCGGAGGCCTCATCTCCCTGGGGAAGCCTTGCACACTGACACTGCGCTTGTCTAAGAACCCAGCACCATGACTAGATACCTCATTGAAACTCATCTGTGTCTTCAGTTTGGGAGGATGGAACTCGGATTCCTGCCCATGGTGCATCCAATTTTCATTAAAAGAGTGGCCTCTCAGGGCTGCCATAACAGGGGGTTTCTTGGGATTATTCCCTGGTTGCTCTTTGTGCCAGGACTCTGGAGGGCTCACCACTTTGGGTGGTTGACTAGGAGAGGGAGGATATGGGCTCCGGATGCTACACTGGCTCCGTAGCTGATGGGGATTTGGGGAAGGGGAAGGATCTCTTTGATTGGACTCATAAGAGTATGGCTCATCCCTACTCATCCAGACAGACTGCTTGCGGTTCAGGCTTGGTGAACGACTTGGGGTCCTACTTGGGGTTCTTGTTGGTGTGCGGTTTGGAGTACGACTGGGAGCTGGGCTGGACACACTTAGCAGATCCATTTGCACAACCAGTGAGTCTGCATCCACTGAAAGCCGTTCACCTGTTGCAGATGCTGAGCCAGATGATGGCTGTCTGCTGTTTTCTGCCTTGTTGTTCTTTGCTCCCTGCTTGCCAATTCGTGCACTGCGGCGTGACTGGCGTGAACGGGCACTCTGAAAAGCAGAATCAGAGGAGTCTGACAAATCAGGCTCATCTCCTTGGCTGCAGATGCGAGAGCAGTAGATGAGCCCTTGCTTTGGCAGAAAGGGACGGCCCAGCAGAGACTGATGGCAGCGAGCACAGCAGAAACATTCTTCAGTGGCATGCCAGTGTTGACCCTCATATGCCATTTGTCCTTGGTCTATGCCTAGGGGGACATATAAATATGAATTCAAGAGCCAAAACTTGTAATATGATGTCTTTTAGGTGTAAATGTGCATATAATACAAAAGTGTGTCTGAAAGAGAAATAAATGTACTTGCAGTAATCCCTAAAAACTCATAATAATAACTATGTTATTTCTGGCTTTATTTTTCACCTATTCCTATTAATTGTTTCTTGTTTTAATGTTACTGTTCAGTCTAATTAAAAATGCATTTTCTTACTCTTTATGCCAATACCATGCCAATTCATGCCAATTCTTTTGTAAAAATTCTACTTTGACAATATTATGGTCATGTCGGTTGAACTTAATCTTTTCAAATAATCAAATGTTCAAGACTGAGCACAACATCTAGATACTCTGGATGAACCGTTTTCAATTATCCATCAGAAAAATAAATCAAAAGATAAAGAGACTGTACAAAAAACATACTAAAAACAACCAACAGTCTAACTAACTATTGAACTCATTTAATATTTTCCCATTTTCCAATTACATAGACAGTGACTATAGCTACATAAATATACTGTGCATTGAACATTTTTTGATTAGAATGTAGTTTCCCTAACCAGTACAGTTATATTACAGGAAGAGGGCAACTTTTTTGCCTCGTTTGAAAAAAAAAAGTCAGATCAGCAGAGATTATTGTGTAATATACCTATATGTTTTCCACACGCATCACAGTACTCAGCATAGAGTGACTCGAAACAGTTGCAGCAGTGAGGCCGTCCCTCACGCATGATGTAGCGCTGGCCACCTAGTGGAGCCTCACATTCATAACAGCAGAAATGCCTCATGTGCCAGTGCCTTCCTTCTGCCTCTGTGCACTCATCTGCAAAAATAATCTATAGATATGGTAGGAAACAAAGTTATAAAAGAGAACGAGAAGCCTGTAGTAAAGATCATTAATATTCAAGACCTCAACAAATTAATTTAAAAGTTGGGCATCTGTAAAGACTTAAAGTTATCAGAAGAGCTTTTAATTTAGAACATGGTATGGAATTAGATGTAGTTTTCAGGATTTAATTAACATTAAATATACAGTATGGGCTGTATTCAGAATTCAGTATGTACAATGGGCTATATTCCCTACTGGTCAACTTTAATACCTAATAGCACAGTGGTGGTGATTTTCCTTTTGTTGTTTAACAAACACTTTAGCATTTAGCATGACTCTGACATTCTCTGCTTCAATACTGATGGCCCAAAGTGTTTTTTTTGGATAAAACAATGGTTTTGGGTTAGAGAATATTTAAAGATGTAGGGCCTCATAGATTAAAAGTTTTTGTTTATGATTGGGGTTATGTTTTTGGGATTAAAGGAGGTCACGGTGGTAGAGTAGTGGAGTGTGAAGTTCGATTAAGCTTGGGGTCGGTTGAGAGGATTAGAGCTCAGACAGGCACGACTTATTTGCTTGAAAGCTGAAGCTGTCAGACTGACCTCATCACAAGCTGAACAGCGTGGTTTGAGTCGCTCAGCGTGATGGCGGCCACAATAGATCTTTCCATCCTGATGGAAATAGATTAGATCCACCAACAACTCAGCACACATGCAGCACACAAAGCAGTGAGGATGCCAGCACAATCCATGACCCACTCGTGAGGCAAATACAGCAATATCACCTCCATTTATTTGCCCTCCACACTAAAAGATACAAAAGATACAACATATACAACAATACAGAGAATAAATTCCAATATGGCTAACAAGGAACATAGTTATATATTATTAACTATCTATTTTGGCCATTATTAATTTAGATAAACAGTCAGATCAGGTAAGGTAGGTTTAATCTAAGGGTAACTGTTTAAGTGATTTCTGATCTACTGTACTGTCATACTTGTTCACAAACAGCTCCAGTTATGGTGAGGGGGAGAGGACGGACGGTGCCTCTGCCCAGGTTGTCTCTCTTTCTCTGGTTGCTAAAGATCATCAGCTCTCTCTTCTCTTCTTCATCCAGAGAGTTACAATATCGCACCTGAAGACGTCCATCAACAACACCTTTCTTTATCATCTTTATCATCATCATCATTTTCATTATCAAATCCTTTTATTATTATGTTGTCAACATAACTGTTGTGGCTCAAAATTTTCATTTTCTAACAAGCGACAACAGTGCTTATTTCCTTAGAGACCATGTAACATGTTAGCATACTTTACAGAGCCTCATTTACCACCCCCCCCCCCACTCAATTTAAAACTGCAAATAGGCAAACTCACACCCCTGTTACTCTACGACAGACAGAGTACCCCAAATCCTGAGGGACTCTCTATATATACAACGTGTGTTTCAAAATAGAACTAGTTATTTTTCTATACACTATCAAATCCTAACATAAATATGTCGGTTTCTCAAGTGCTTTGAGACATTAGAGAATTCTGAATCCATTCACACGATCCCATTCCACTGAGTCTTCAACCAAATGTTCAATCAAACCTGAACAAAACATATGGGCTAGAAAGCCATTAAAGGCATGCTAATGTATTTGACCATCTCTCATCTCTTTGCTAATAGTTGGTTGAAAAGCAGATTCCTGGATTGTAATGCAAATGCATCAGTCAGTACTTTGAGCACTGACCTCGTTGTCATGAGGGGGAAGCTGGTGTAGGAGCTGTTTAATGCGATGCTTCTCGCCGATGCTGTTCACGTAGGGGACCTTATCTTCAGGCAGGAAACTGTAATACTGGTGAACCTGTACACACACACACACACACACACACACACACACACACACACACACACACACACACACACACACACACACACACACACACACACACACACACACATATTCAGATATGAGTGAGAGATGAATTGAAGCAGCCATAAAAGTTAATATACTTTTTCAAGGATTGGTTTATTGAATTCAGTAAATGTCTACCAGAAAAATGTGTCACTGCACAAGGTACACCATAAACACTAGAAACATTACAATGCTTTCAGCTGCAATAAAATCCATCTGCTTCAATTTTGTGCAAAAAAACTTTCAATGCGTACAATCTTGCCTTTGTTTACTGCTTGTGTACTTCGGCCCAAATTATTCAGCCCATCATTTTCATTTAGCCTTCTATGTGGGTTGAACTGTTAATATATTAATTAATTAATATACAGCCTAGCAGCATCTTACCACCTTAGATTCTAATAGTATCTTATGTCCATACATGCTAGCAGCATCATATTACTGTCTCAGCAGATGTTCTGGCACAATAAACTGGAGACAGTGCATGTTCAGGTATATAAATCAAAGCACATATCCACATCACATATCGACCTTCCATATAATGCATATAAAAAACACAAGAAAAGAAAGAGAGCAGAAACCCATTTCATTTTTCCTTCCCTCCATTTTCCCTTTACATCCGCTCGTGTCATTATGGCAGAGACGTGCAATCAAGTTGTCAGTGGAATCAAGTGTCCACACTTACAGAATGAAACAGTGTAATTTGAAGCCTGTTCATTTTTTGTTTGTTTCTATTAAAAAGAGGTAATAAGGCCTTAAATTTAGTCGATAAACAAATTCCTCAGCCGAGAAACTTAAATAGAGTTTTTATGAAAAGGGGCTAAAAATATGAGTCTAATGAAAATCAGTGTCCTTTAATGACACATTAGTGAGTATGAATAAAAAAAGGTCTTATAGAGATACCATAAAATGTAAGCCAGATGAGGTCAGTTGACATGATTGGACAGTAAAAATGGTAGTGCAAACTTGAGATAGAGAGTGTAGGCATGCGCCTCGCTGTTTGCTCTATGAAAAGGCCAGAGTGATTTCTATGGTTATCAGAGGCAGAAGGGGGAGAAAAAAAAACCCTCACTGTTATTGCTGCAGGAACTGATTGCAGATTAAAGCTGCAGCGCATGAAAAAAGGATGAAGCAAGATTCAAATGCTACACACTCACACTCACATAATCACACACACATTCCTCAGTCAAAACCATATTGCCTCTCTCATTTGCTGAAAAGGCAATCACATATTATCTAAAATGACAATAACATATGTGCAACCTATTCACGGTCAAGCACATTCAGTAAGATGATTAGATCAAATAGATGGCACAACTGCACACCAAACATGAGCACAAGCACATTTAGCACTCATCATTTTGTTCGTCTGAGATTCATGTTATCGAATGCATGCTAGTTTCTGAGAAATTTCTGTTCTGAGACCTGTAATGATGTGGTGGCTGCCTTTAATAATGTCAGGATGATGATTCTTGATAGGACTCATTTCCTGTGTGTGTGTGTGTGTGTGTGTGTGTGTGTGTGTGTGTGTGTGTGTGTGTGTGTGTGTGTGTGTGTGTGTGTGTGTGTGTGTGTGTGTGCGTGCCTGTGTGTGTTTGCAAACTCTATCAGGATATAGTCTCGAGGTTTGTTTCAAGGTAAGCTCACAACTGTGCTCTTTGCTTGTGGGTTGTCGGCGGAGAGCTGTATCTAGGCAACCAGAACTGGTTTATTTAGTGGTTGAGTGAGGTAATTGGTTTGGACAGACAAGTGTTAGCTTATGACTGTGTGAATCTGCTGATCAGTGTCCTGTCTGTATTCTAATCAAAGAAATATAAAAGATAGATGGACATATAGATAAGAGATAGATGAGAGATAGATGGACATCCCAGGAGTATTACAGAGCACCATGCAATCACACACTCACACACTCATTCACACCTAGGGGCGATTTAGCGTAGCCAATCTGCCTACCTGCATGTTTTTGGACAGTGGGAGGAAACCCACGTGTGTACAGGGAGAAAATGCAAAACTCCACACAGACAGTAACCCAAGCTTGGGATCGAACCATGGACCATGGAGCTGTGAGGTGGCACTTAAATGTGTGTCATCTTATCATTTTGGGTGATTTGGTGTATACTGGTGTAGTTTGTATTTCGCTTTCTCTCTAAATATATTTTCTTTCGATTTCTTGGTCTGTGGTCATTTTACAAGCTACTGTAATGCTGCAATTTCTTCAGGATTAATACAGTTTTGTATCTGTCTATCTATTTGGATGACATTCATTCATTCATTCATTCATTTTCAGTAACCACTTTATTCTGGTCAGGGTTGCGATGGATCCAGAGTCTATCCCATGAACCCTGGGCACAAGGAGGGAATACACCCTGCATCACAGGGCACCATTCACACACACAATTTTTCATAGCCAAGCCACCTATTGCCATGTTTTTTGGAAGTGGGTAGAAACCAGAGAACCCGGAGGAAACCAATGCACACACTTGGAGAACATATTAAACTCCACACACACAGTAACTGGAGCTTAGGGATGAGCCCAGGTCCTTGGAGCTGTGATGAGACAATACTACACACTCAGCCACCATGCCACCATGTCTGGATGTTGTCGTCAAATATGTATTAATAATAGGATGCCTAATTTGATGCTTTTTATTACTTCGATGAGAATGCAAAAAAATCTCCGTCAGTCATAAAAGTTAACATTTTATTCCGCAATATTTTGACTCTTGTCATTGATGTCTACTCTGGAAATCCTTCTTGGTGATGCTGAACCCATGGAGTCATCATTTAAAAATATACATCATGTTAATGAAATTAATTCCGCAACAATTATAACTGTTCATTAACAGTTAAAAAAAAAAAAAAAAGAAGAGCAAACTTCTTTTTCAAGGGAGTATAATGGTTAGATGCACATATCTAGCTTTTTAATTTTTTAAATTCTAAATTGCAACATGATCTCAACAGAATACCAAGTCTACATTTTAATTACACTTTGACAGCCTGAAGTATAAAATTTTTGTCACTGTTCTGTGTCTGACGAAAGCATTCATGCTGGAGGCTATGACTCAGTGATTGTGTCATTGAGTCACTTATTCGTTGTTTTTTTGCTTTCTTTTGTTTTCATTTTTTTTCTTTTGTCACATTATTTGAAAAATCCTCCTACCTGGTGATTTAGTCTCTTATGAAACATTTAAATGGGACCTGTAACAAGCATCTTATTTTTTGAAAGCATTATGTAATGTGAATACTAATTATGTATTATTACATAAAATAAACCCAGCTCCTTGGAGGAACCAAAACTTCCCATGTCAAGAACAAGAAACACGTTAAGCCTTTTTGAATCTTTTAAATAATCTTCCTCTTCTCTCTATACTACCTATAAAGAACCGCCATTAAGTTCAACTATTGGAGGTTTGCTGATACCATGGTTTATGGTGTCGGTTTTGTACTCCCAGCATGATGTGATGCCTGTGTGTGTGTGTGTGTGTGTGTGTGTGTGTGTGTGTGTGTGTGTGTGTGTGTGTGTGTGTGTGTGTGTGTGTGTTTGAGAGTGATTATGTGTGAGACAGGGACTCATACAGGTTCACTCTTTAACAGGAGTCATTTCCATTCCCCATCTTCCTGACCACGAAATGTTCTACAGCTTATTGGCCCTGGCCAGCAATTCTCATATTGCAAGGTCTCTTCTACACACACCCATACACGGACCCACATTTATTTGCTTCAAACCCTGTTACACATGATCACACCTTTTTATCGGTAGTGTCATTTCTTTTTAAAATGCAGGTCGCACACTGCAAGAAAAACACTCAATCTGAGCTGTGGTTTTCGAGAAATTAGAAAAATCTGTTCTTCACCCGTGACCTGTGCCCATGGCTATATACAACAAAATCGAAATGCAGTGCTGTAAATATATATCTCTCATTGCACAACGATGTATATGTACGGACACAACAGCAGATTATTATCTGGTCTTAATTCTTCAGAGGTGGGTTTGTCCAACCACTTCTGCAGCCTACACACCTCTGCTTTGTTGGCAGTGTGACATAAAGTTCAGCTCAATCAAAATACGTATTTACATTGACATCATTTACATCACAGCTGATTGCAGCAGAGTGGACTTGCATCTCTCCACACACTTGCACTGGCTTACAATAAATTCAGGATCATACCAATAAGTTGACCTGTCATAGTAAAATATAAGCCTGCAATGAAAAAACTAGCCATGACTGTGAATCGTAATTTATAGAAGAGAATTTTGTTAATTTGGTTTGTTAAATTATATGGTTATTACAATTGTACAACCAACTTTAAAATGACAAAGTCCACCATCAAAATGTACTTTATACGTTATTTGTACACACACACACCTGTCTTATTATCCTTCCATTGACATAATTATTCATGCAGCTAATTAATGCGATGCTACACCTAAATCTAACCCTAACATTAACCTCAGTAACCAAAAGGAAACATTTAGTCTGTTTTAGTTTTTTTTTTTTTTTTTTTTTTTTTTTAAGTTGCCGTTTCTGTAAAATAAATAAATAAACAAACAAACAAACAAATAAATAAATAAATAGAGCAGCTTTCTTCACAGGGTCCAGTCAAATGGCCCCTCGAGGTCCTATCCCTATGGACAGATTTAGTCTCCAACACCACACAAGGATGTGATCAGACTTTCTGTATATTTTGTGTGTATCTCCATAATATACAAATAATAACTATTTACTGTACACAAAGTGTGTCTCTGCAAAAAAAAAAACCCAAAACAAAACAAAAAAACGCTTAACAGTGCATGTGCCTTTGTGTGTTTATGTGGGGAGCTTTACCTGTTCAGGCTTGAGGCCTGGGGGCACCCAAGCGTATTCCTCCAGAGCGCAGCCGGAATCGTCGTCGGAGGTGGAGTTCCTCTGGAAGTCAAACATGAGCTTAGACACCGTCCTCTCCATGTCCAAAGCCATCATCACCGCCTCATACCACTCCCTACTGCGCACACAGAGAGAATGAGCCTTAATGATGACTATAATTCCTAGCAAACTACTCCTAACACATGTACAGATGTGACCAATCTGCTGGATTAGTGCCTATGAAATATTAACTGGATACATGTTGAGCGAAGGTGTGCTGAGCAACAATGCGTCATTGAGCGCTCA
Source organism: Cranoglanis bouderius (assembly GCA_023630585.1). Classification (NCBI taxonomy): domain Eukaryota; kingdom Metazoa; phylum Chordata; class Actinopteri; order Siluriformes; family Cranoglanididae; genus Cranoglanis; species Cranoglanis bouderius. The sequence continues at coordinate 9,463,164 of CM042549.1, forward strand.
TTTCAGAAAACATCCTTATGTTCGGATTTCACTGCAAGTGTGATAATATACCGTTAATATACAATATTTTGCAGCCTTCCATGGGCCCATTAAGTAAATGATGTTTATTTTGATTATGTAGCTCTGTAGCACAAACGTATTATATACACGTCACACTAACATGGCCACAGGTGCATTAGACACCAGAATTTAGATTAGACAAGCCTTCTTGATTAATCTGTGGACTGATTAACATTACATACAGATTACTGGTTAAAATTTACACCAGTGACAATGAAGGCTCAAATTCACTCTTTAATATAGAGAGCTGTATATAGTGCTGGGTTAGAATGAACCTGACAGGTAATCAAACATGCCTTAGCAATCTGATAATATAAGCTGAAGTGTATGTATTTGCATTTAAATTACTTTAGCCCCAAATGATCGAGCATATGAGCGAGAGAGAGAGAGAGAGAGAGAGAGAGAGAGAGAGAGAGAGAGAGAGAGAGAATATATGAACTTACAAATGAATTCTCTAAAAACAAGAAAATTAAGCAACTGGGCAGGGGAGAAAGTGTGGTGCCAATTAAAAGCTAATCATAAGAGGCCTCAGGTTTTATGTGTCCACTAACTGGGATTGCATTACTACTGTCAGGGCTGTTTCTAGATACAAGCGGTATAAACAGTTGCAGGGATGTAATGACTATCATTGCCAAAAAATGGTTGTGAGAGTCCACATTTTTGCTATGTTAGCTAATACATTATCGACATTTCCATAAAATACAGTACTGTGCAAAAGTTTTAGGCACCCTATTTTTTTTAGTACAAACTTTGTTATAGATTTTTCATTTTATCACTTCTACATTATCCCAAACATTTTAGATTCCAAAACATTTTAGTTTTCTAGCACAAAATTAGATGTTACAGAAAAATGTTTGTATGTCATTAAAGAAAGCAGCATATTACGTAAGAGACAAAAAACACAATGAAGGCTGCTGGGTTTTGCTGCAAAAATAAGAAGCAAGTGCGAACGTTAAAGTCTCCAGAAGAACTGTGGCTGGTTCTGCAAGATGCTCAATAAAACTTACCAGCTCATTTCCTTATAAAACTGCACAAGTTGTACCGAAGACTACTATTTTTATTTTAATTTTTATTTTTTTGTGACATCAAATATTGACTTTGTTTCATTTACTACTGTTTACTTCTTTTTACTGTATTTTTTAAATGTAGAAACATTTAATTTCATTATTTTTCTCTACAGGATTTCTTTGCATGTGCCTAAAACTTTTGCACAGTACTGTTTATGTATCAAGTCAATATTCTGAAAGTGGGTAGTATACAACAGTGTTTCCTGAGCTTCACCATCACTTCTACTGTAGAAATGTTAATATGGCATGGCTTGTCAACCATGATTATTATCCAAAAATTTGCTCATCATCTGGACCAATGTTCTCATCATCGTCATCATCATCATAATCATCATCATCATCATCATCATCATCATCCAGTGGCGCAATACCACCAGTAACACCAGTGTTAATCAGTGCAATCCGTACCTAGAAATAAATAAATAAATAAACAAACAAATATATATATATATATATATATATATATATATATATATATATATATATATATATATATATATATATATATATATATATATATATATTTCTAAATTGTAATATCTTGGGATGCAAATATTTACTTTTATCCTGACATTTTGTCTATAATTCTCAAAGTGACTAGGATAGACAGTCTAGATTCTTTAGATTTTTATTAAGCACCATATTCATATAAAAAAAAATAAATCAGTAAAATGAACAATGTACACTTTGTCAGATGGCTTGCAAAAGATCCTACCTACTTTAGTAGATAATCTATCCTGGATACTGTAGACTTGTACCTAATTACAACTGCTGCTGTAATCATAAATACTGTCCTGTGCTCATTCTAGGATTCTTATTCACAATATGCTCATACTGAATATCCTTTCAACCAACTTAGTACTGTAGAGTATACATTTGCAGAAGAGTAACGATTTACACCAATCAGCCATAACATTAAAACCACCTGCCTAATATTGTGTAGGTGAAGGTGTGCTGTGGTATCTGGTACCAAGACATTAGCAGCAGATCATTTAAGTCCTGTAAATTGTGAGGTGGGGCCTACATGGATTGGACTTGTTTGTCTAACACATCCCACAGATGCTCAATCGGATTGAGATCTGGGGAATTTGGAGGCCAAGTCAACACCTTGAACTCTTTGTCATGTTCCTCAAACCATTCTTGAACAATTTTTGCAGTGTGGCAGGGAGCATTATCCTGCTGAAAGAAGCTCCTGCCATTAGGGAATACCGTTGCCATGAAGGGGTGTACTTGGTCTGCAACAATGTTTAGGTAGATGGTACGTGTCAAAGTAACATTCACATGAATGCCAGGACCCAAGGTTTCCCAGTAGAACATTGCCCAGAGCATCACACTGCCTCCACCAGCTTGCCTTCTTCTTATAGTGCATCCTGGTACCATCTCTTCCCCAGGTAAACGATGCACACGCACATGGCCATCCACATGATGTAAAAGAAAATGTGATTCATCAGACCAGACCACCTTCTTCCATTGCTCCATGGTCCATTTCTGATGCTCATGTGCCCATTGTAGACACTATGCTACAGTAGCTCTTCTGTGGGATCCGACCAGACGGGCTAGCCTTCACTCCCCACGTGCATCAATGAGCCTTGGGCACCCATGACCCTGTCGCTGGTTCACAGCTTGTCCTTCCTTGGACCACTTTTGCTAGGTACTAACCAATGCACACCTGGAACACCCCACAAGACCTGATGTTTTGGAGATGCTCTGACCCAGTTGTCTAGCCATCGCAATTTGGCCCTTGTCAAAGTCACTCAGATCCTTACACTTGCCCATTATCCCTGCTTCCAACACAACAACTTCGAGAACTGACTGTTCAGTTTCTGTCTAATATATCCCACCCCTTGACAGGTGCCATTGTAATGAGAGAATCAATGTTATTCACTTCACCTGTCAGTGGGTTTAATGTTATGGCTGATCAGTGTATAATCCCACTATCCGCTGTCACCCAGAAGAGTATGGTTTCCCTTTTGAGTCTGGTTCCTCTTAAGGTTTCTTTCATTTGACGTCTCAGGGAATCTTTCCTTGCCATTATTGCCTCTTGCTCCCGTCAAATGAACATGGCCACAGGTGCATGAAGCACCAAAATTTAGATTAGACAAGCCTTCATGACTGATCTGTGGACATCTATATCACTTAAAGATTACTGATTAAAATTCACACCAGGGACAATGGTGTGTTCAAATTCACTCTTTAATACAGAGAACTGTAAATAGTGCTGGGTTAGAATAAACCTGACAGTTAATCAAACATGCTCTGATCTTAGCAATCTGATAATATAGGCTGAAGAGTATAAAAATGCATTTGCATTTAAATTACTTTAGCCAAAAAAAAAAAAAAAAGAAAAAAAAAAGACCAAGCACACAAGCATTCATTTGGGATCTAAATCTACATCAGAATTTCTGTAAAGCTGCTTTGTGACAATATCTATTGTTAAAAGTGCTATACAAATAAAATGGAAATAAAGTTGTTGAGAGTCTGCTTTGTTTTACATATCTGATAAAAGCATCTTTTGTGTTTAACTACCGCTAAAGCTGAGGTTCACATCCCAGCCTCCCTTTCACTCAAGAGAGCACATGGAATTAATGAAAACATTGGCATTATTTTATTAATTTGAGTATGCAAAGTAGCGACTTAAGAGCATGATAACATACCTTATATCATGCACACACATTTTGATTTCATGACTTTGTTTTAGTTTCTCATTAAGTTGTGTGTAAACGCATGATGAAAGCCATATTATTAAATTAAACCAAATTTGCAGTGATTAAGATGATCATTGCATTAGTATTTTTTTTTATATCATATCTTGCTTTTATATCATATTTGAGTCTTCAGTCTGTATTTTCTATCCCTGATTTTTTTCTGATGTAAAGCAAACGAGGGTTTTAGCCACACTGTTACAAGAAATAAGTGTAATAAAGTAACAAACAAGTTTTATTCTGTTATTGTGTCTGATTTGCCATGGTGAAAGGGAACATAGGTAATTAGTGATTGTGGTGTTTACTTTTAAGGCAGCGGTGTAACATTGCACAGGCAGTTTTGCACCTTGCTTATACAGTGTTGACGGTAATTAAAAACTGTTTTAGTAATGTATTTTTGTTAAATTGAGGCTGTCCATTGAAGCTCTGGCTATACAATCCATGTAGTGGCTATACAATCCAATCCATGTAAAGCAGTTACATTGGGGTCATCTATTTTTAATGATGAATTATTTATCTTCCCCTGGGTAACAATGCCAAGCATTTTTCAAAATTCTCCAATGATCTAATGTATAGAGTGTTGTTTTGTTAGACATGGAGATATTAAGTTTATTTTGCTTCCTTTGAATAATTTTGACTTTGACTCTCTGCTGTTGGGACATGGTAATTATTTGTACTTCTGTCACAGGATATAGCCCCTGCTGTTTTGCCGTATGGTTATCTGATGGTTGTTTTGATCTTTGGGCTGTTTGTTTCATTTTTTTTGGACAAACCAGCTGTTAACAGTAGTAGTTTATTGTTGTATTTCTTAGATGTCAAGTGGAGGTTGGCTGTGGTGGTGGAATTGGGCTTGGCAGCTTACAGAGGGGTCCCTTTTGTGAAGCCACTTCCATGCTGTGTACTGGAGACATTTTTTGCCCACCCATGTGTGTGTATGTGACCTCTGTCACCAAAATGTGTGTTGTGTGGTAAGTGCTAATGGCTAAAGGATGTGTGACAAAGGGCTAGAGGATAATTAAAATAAACTGTGAAATAATATTGAGTCTGTGATGGTCCTTTAGTGGTGAGTTCCTATTGACAGAAGAGGGTAGAGGCGGTCTGATCTAGTTTATAATAAAGAGCTGTTTCTCTCCTTGGTGAACTTCTTTAGCTTAACTTGGCTTGGTTAGAGGAGCTAGCGAATAGCAATTAGTCTTGCAATGTAAGGAGAACAATTAACTGACAAACTGAATCACTACTTGTTATTTATATTCCTGTGTCTGCTTATTCTACTGAAAACCAGAATTTGCACCTTTGGTGACCAGTGGTAAAAGATTGTAGTCTGTAGTTTGTAGTCTGATGCCCTGAATCTGTAGGTCCAAGTTAACTAATCATTTGCTTGCAAGCTTTTGTTGCTTATCTGCCCACAACATTTAAATGCACACTGAGTCATAGCTGACTCAAGATTGTGTTCCTAAACCAAAGAATGGCGATAAAGTTCCTTTATTCAAGATGAATACACTCTGAAAATAATGTGTGGATGTATACGCCAATGCCATCTCTTATACTCTTGCCAACTGGCATGTGACACAGTCTTGCTACATGTCTAAGTCATACACAGGTCAGATATACAGTGTAGCAGAGCGCAAGCAACTGTCAGATCAGCTGGGAATCACCACTGCTTGTTAGGTGTAGAACAGCAGAAGTGAGAAAAACTTAGGAAGTGAAAAAAAAAAACAAAAAAAAAAAAACAGATCCAAGAGCACTAGGCATTCAATATATCTATCAAAGTAATGTGCAGTAAAATTATAAATGCCTGGCTTTGCAAAAAAGCTGCATTTTTCTTTAATATGCAATGTGATTTACTGTTTCATTAATGCTTTGTACTTTATCTGGCCATTTTCTAGTGCTTAGCTGAACTTGTATGTGCACATCTGTGCCTGTAAATGTGTTTCCTACAGCTAGTCGATGCAGCTATAGGTGCTGCCACAGGCCACATTTATAATTTGCAACAAGTAATGCATTACATGGCTTTAATATCACTTATGGTTGGAAATGTATTCATGCCCCAGGCTGCTCAGGCACCACATCAACCTTTTTCATCAAGAAATGAGACTAAACAATGCTGCATAAACATACCAAACAACGACAAACACACTAAAATTTGGATCTGTGATATGATGTAGTCTGATCTGACACAAGAGGAATCTATATGTATGCACATATTAAATCCGAATGATCAGTGGGGATCAGTGACACACGAAATAGAATGAGAACTAGAGGAAAGACTTCACACAGATCTGCTTTAAATCTTATCTTCTCATCAGCATCCCACAAACCCCAGAGGGTTGAGAGAGAGAGAGAGAGAGAGAGAGAGAGAGAGAGAGAGAGAGAGAGAAGGGAGAAAGAGAGAGGTGCAAAAGCCGTGCTAAAAGAAACGATTTTCTCTCTCACGTGTTCCTGCCTCATCTTTCTCTCTTTCCCTCTGCCAGTGGATTTGACTGTTTCTGTGTGGGTGTGTGTGAGAGCGAACAGGAGAGAGGGAGACGAGTGAGAGAGGAGAGGGGGAGCAAGGGAGAAAAAAAAGAACTCTTATTTATGTAAAAGGCAATGTGAGAGGAGGCTCTCAGCTGAAGCACTGATGCTGAATGCTATTTTGCTAATAGGTTAACTCTTTGAGGCACAGCCAGTCTTTAAAGAAAACGACTTCATTTAATCTAAATTAGATCTAAAAGGACCAACTAAATGTGACATTAATATTTTAGTGATAAAATACAAACACAATGAAGTCTTGCTTATTACCTAACATCTTTGATGCAGTCACTCATCAGCTGAAACATGAAATGGTATCTGCTTTTGAAAAAACAAGTGAAAAGACAAATAGTTTATGTTTCAAGCGTATAAAAATGTTCTTGTTGGCAATAACGATGATGATGGTGAAAACGCTGATGAGCTCCACACACTCCAGCGTCAAGCAGCTGCAAGTGGGCCCTCCATGTCGCATAATGCGGCTGTAATTACTGGATGTGTGCTGATAATTAACCCTTAGTGATGCCTGCATGTGACCATGTAATACTATCAATGCAAAAATGACACCCTCGAGGCTGGTTTAACGTTTCTGCAAGGAGCCCTCGTCCTAAAAGCATAGCTAATTTCTTGCTGTGTTTGCTGCATACCAATAGGTTTTTATTGTGAGAAAAGCAACAGACGTCATACGGCCATGCAGCAATGTGGTAACACGTCGACTAAACAAATGGCATTGCAGAACTCATTTGTGAGGCCTGATTAGTATCTAAAGTAAGAATACTGACCAAGTGCAAATGCTGATGGATGAACACCTGTTCAACTCTGAGGCTGCACAATATGCTGGTGAAATAATTTTACATTTTAGCACAGAAAAAAATGACATACCAGTGTAGTTCAGTAAATGTCTTGGTTAAGTTCAGAGAAAAAAGACAAATCTCAGAAAAAAAAAGAGTTCCATTGCATAGCCATTGCTTAAAGGTGCAGTTGTTCCTTTGTAGATCCCTCTGCTGTCTGCAAATTGAGTTGCAATGGCAGAAAACAGTGACAAGCCTTCCCCTTCGCCCAATCAACCCAATCCTATCTGTTGAAACTAAATTACTGTATGTGCCATGGGTGGCCTTTTAAGGAGATTTCCAGGATGGAAAACTGTGAACTGATGCCTGAAATTAATACACAAGCCAGATCAGCTGCATAACAATACTGTGAATAACAAGTTTTTCCACACCAACCATAGTAAACCATGGACCTTGCTTTGTGTGCATTCTATACAATTTGTGCTTCCCACTTTGTGGCAAAAGTTTGTTGAAGAACCACAAATGGGTGTAATGGTCAGGTGTCATATACTGTAGTATACGATTTTTATAGGTCTAGAGACACTTAAAATGATATACTGCATCTCAAACCCCAAGGCAACAATTGTTAGAGGGCAGTGGATTGGGATAAAACCCTTTTGATTGAAGTTTGATTGAAATATCCTCAAGAAATTAGTCCACTTTGCAAAAGCAAGAGTCATCCCACCTTAAACCTGAGGAGGTACCGTATTCATGGTGCAATAAACAAATGACAAAGCAATAGGTCATGCCGAAAAGTTTTAGATATTTTAGTGTCAGTGCATCTACAGAAATTAACCATGGGAAACCTTGCAACATTCAACAAGCTGCTTTTATAAAGAATCTCATTGTAAAGAATCACATTGTCTGCTTTTTCATGGCAGTAGCCATAGTTCTTGGTTTACTGGGACTGGCCAAAGCGTTTTTGTAACAGGGGTCTAATGCGACTTTTCAGACAAGCGATGAAATCAGGAAAAATACTTTTCCAATTACACCAGCAGCTAGTTGCTGATGCAAGCACCACATGGATTAGCAAAAGCTCATAAATATTCATATGAAATAACAGTCATTAAACAGAGGAGATAAAGCCAATGTTTAATGACCATAATGTAGTTTTAAGAGGACCGTGTTTACGAAAGTGTCTTCCTCTCCCATTTGGAGAAATTTCTGCCAGTAAACACTAACATGCACAAACCCTATTATCTCCAAGTGAACAGAACTGCTTACTGACTAGATGAGAAATGCAGTTAGGAAGTTATCATAACTTTTAGGAAACATTTTTCTAGTTTAATAACCTAATATGCACATAATATGCGCATTGTAAAGACAAATCTTTTATGAGCTGTGAAATCTCTGTAATTACAGAAAACTATATTTTGCTATTTATGTCTGAAATATTTAAACTAAAATTAAACTGAAAAATGTTATTCATTATTGGCAGTTAGAACTACAAGAGAAATTTATTAGAATTAAAAATGAATTAGAATTTAATTTTTTTTGCTACAACAATATATTTTTAACTGTTTATATTTTGCATTGTTGATGTGTAATGTAGTGTGACAATATACTAAGACAATATACATACTGCAACACAGAAATAGTATACAATTAACATACGCTATACCAGTGAACATTATTATGTTGGTTTAAAAAGTATTTCAGTCTTAATTAGTATAATGGTGCTACATATACAGTATCTCACAAAAGTGAGTACACCCGTTACATTTTTGTAAATATTTTATTATATCTTTTCATGGGACAACACTGACGAGAAGACACTTTGCTACAATGTAAAGTAGTGAGTGTACAGCTTGTATAACAGTGTAAATTTGCTGTCCCCTCAAAATAACTCAACACACAGCCATTAATGTCTAAACCGCTGGCAACAAAAGTGAGTACACCCCTAAGTGAAAATGTCCAAATTGGGCCCAAAGTGTCAATATTTTGTGTGGCCACCATTATTTTCCAACACTGCCTTAACCCTGTTGGGCATAGAGTTCACCAGAGCTTCACAGGTTGCCACTGGAGTCCTCTTCCACTCCTCCATGACGACATCACAGAGCTGGTGGATGTTAGAGACCTTGCGCTCCTCCACCTTCCGTTTGAGGATTTCCCCAAGGATGCTCAATAGGGTTTAGGTCTGGAGACATGCTTGGCCAGTCCATCACCTTTACCCTCAGCTTCTTTAGCAAGGCAGTGGTCATCTTGGAGGTGTGTTTGGGGTCGTTATCATGTTGGAATACTGCCCTGCGGCCCAGTTTCCGAAGGGAGGGGATCATGCTCTGCTTCAGTATGTCACAGTACATGTCACAGTACACTCCCCAGTGCCGGCAGCACTCATGCAGCCCCAGACCATGACACTCCCACCACCATGCTTGACTGGAGGCAAGACACACTTGTCTTTGTACTCCTCATCTGGTTGCCGCCACACACGCTTGACACCATCTGAACCAAATAAGTTTATCTTGGTCTCATCAGACCACAGGACATGGTTCCAGTAATCCATGTCCTTAGTCTGCTTGTCTTCAGCAAACTGTTTGCAGGCTTTCTTGTGCATCATCTTTAGAAGAGTCTTCCTTCTGGGACGACAGCCATGCAGACCAATTTGATGCAGTGTGTGGCGTATGGTCTGAGCACTGACAGGCTGACCCCACACCCCTTCAACCTCTGCAGCAATGCTGGCAGCACGCATGTGTCTATTCTGCAAAGCCAACCTCTGGATATGATGCTGAGCACGTGCAGTCAACTTCTTTGGTTGACCATGGCGAGGCCTGTTCTGAGTGGAACCTGTCCTGTTAAACCGCTGTATGGTCTTGGCCACCGTGCTGCAGCTCAGTTTCAGGGTGTTGGCAATCTTCTTATAGCCTAGGCCATCTTTATGTAGAGCAACAATTCTTTTTTTCAGATCCTCAGAGAGTTCTTTGCCATGAGGTGCCATGTTAAACTTCCAGTGACCAGTATGAGAGAGTGTGAGAGCAATAACACCAAACTTAACACACCTGCTCCCCATTCACACCTGAGACCTTGTAACACTAACGAGTCACATGACACCGGGGAGGGAAAATGGCTAATTGGGCCCAATTTGGACATTTTCACTTAGGGGTGTACTCACTTTTGTTGCCAGCGGTTTAGACATTAATGGCTGTGTGTTGAGTTATTTTGAGGGGACAGCAAATTTACACTGTTATACAAGCTGTACACTCACTACTTTACATTGTAGCAAAGTGTCATTTCGTCAGTGTTGTCCCATAAAAAGACATAATAAAATATTTACAAAAATGTGAGGGGTGTACTCACTTTTGTGAGATACTGTATGTATTTAATATCATCTGACAATGGAAAGTTGTATTGAAACTCATGATATTGTATTGTATGGTTATTATACCATGAATTTTTCATGTTGTTTCACACCAAGCACAAAGAATTGTGTTTTTGAGTAATTTTGTTTATACAGTCATTAATTAGTTTTTAATTCAACAACAACAGGCAAAATAGGGAGAATTATTTCACAGATTTCCATCTATGATATGTATGATTTTGCTTAAATGGTACCTCACAATGAGGTGCGCACAACCAAACAGCTGATATCAGACTGGGCAAACAGAAAATGTGATGCATTTAAAAATGTGTAATATTCATGATTAAGAAATAATATGTGGTCATTTTATTACGTCAGTAAACCATTTACTTGTAGAAATACTGTATGACTACTGTTTTGTTTGCTACAATTTCTGAGGACATTGTTGATAGCTAGTCTTGAAAAATGGCCTTGCCTACACTGTAGTGACGTCTTTTAAAACTCTTGAGGGGAGTCAGTCAATGAGTCAGTGATTCACGAACAGTGGCATTAAGCCTACCCCACACAGTGGTTCTGCAATTACTGTGCAAATCAGCTGACATCACCAGAGCAGTACATTTTCTATCTAATATCATCTTGGCCAAATGGTAATGCTTAATGGTTTTGTAATGATTAATGGCTGTTTGGATAAACAGAATAAGACTATGAGTCTCAATGTGGTCAAGTGATGTTTATAAAAAATTTTTTTTTTGCTGTGTTCAGATGTTTTCTATCACAGGGACAGTATTTTGAAGCCTCTATGGCCAGTTCAATGTCAGTGGGGTATTCCTGCAGATTGTTGAGATTTCCATGGACATAGCAAGGATGCTGTCTCACGGGTCTTGTATTAAGTGACTACTGTAACATGAACACATCTTCATACAATTTCCAACATTTTCTTGAAACCAAAATCGGTTTTCATGCCATTGAAATTATGCCAGGTGCAATGGATAGAAAACTCTTTCCAATACTCGAAACCCATCTCCAGCTGTTGCACAGCATACAAGCTGACTTGGAGTACTCTTAACTATCATGGCCCCCTAATAATCTCCATCCCTGAATTGGCTACATCACTCTCCTCTCCTCTTCACCAATAGCTGGTGTGTGGTGGGCGTTTTGGCACACTATGGCTGCTGTCGCATCATCCAGGTGGATGCTACACACTGGTGGTGGTTGAGGAGATTTCCCCTCTAAACTATGTAAAGCGCTTTGAGTGCCTAGAAAAGCGCTATAAAATGTAAGGAATTATTATTAATTATTACCCATGATGCCTTCATCTGGACCATTTCTGAAGTCTGCTACTGAGCAGGGAATGAAGATTTTGGAAATAGTCAGCTTCTGGGTGATAGTAGTGATCCGTTCTATGCCTATTCGCTTACACCAATTGCTCAACCACAGACGGTAGACGAGGACAATTTATGACACTGCACACCAGAGGTCACACTGCACGGAGGAGAGAGCAATAGGCATTTGGAAAATGAGATTTCATATGCCTCCACAAGTCATCAGGAGGACTTAGAAAAACACCAGAGAGGACTTATTCAATAACAGAACATTGCTTCACATAAGAGGCAGAATACACCACGTTTCCCCCTCTTTTTCTGCAACTCTGTAGCCATCCTCTTGGCAAAACTAGGAAGTCCTGCCATTTTTGGCAGATATTAATGCCCTTTAGACTGTGGGAGCTGCATATCAAAGTCATCCCAATCTTTTTCCTATGGTATCCTATGCAATTTGATATGCTGCTATGAGGTAAAAAACAAACAAACAAACAAACAAAAAACCCCTTACATCCTTTATAATATAACTTCAATTTACAAAAAAAAGTTTTTTATGAATTGTTTATGCTTACGTTGGTCATACTCTATTTAAAATAAAATGAATGGTCTGAATGCTTGTTTACTCTAGATTGTGCTGATTTACACTAGGTTTATACTGGCAACGTGATCTCAGAGAACAAACAATGGCAATGTAGTTTGATTTTGTTTGAGTGCATACCTACCTACCTACCTACCTACCTATCTATCTATCTATCTATCTATCTATCTATCTATCTATCTATCTATCTATCTATCTATCTATCTATCTATCTATCTATCTATCTATCTATCTATCAAACTTTGAGGTTTCTTCATAATAAATCCAAGAATTAGTGGACTTTACAGACCAGCAGAGCCTGTCATGGTGGCAAAACACAGCCTAAAACCCCTGGAGGCATTTTGAGAGCAAAATGCTTGCTGATCCATAAGCCACCCACTGTAGCTTTGTGCCATTTTGAGACACTCACCTGACTGGAATGTACATCTGATGCACAAAAAAAGGCAAAATCTCACACAAACACACAGGTATGTTGAGTAATATATCATGAGACAGAGTAAAAGAATATTCTAGAAATTTGGGTATTGACTATACTATATGTACTATATAGGCACAAATGTTTGCCCAAGCTGCATTGTAGGGATCACAGCATTTTCTTTAAGATAAAAGAGTCAGGATAACAATCTACCAATTTCAGATATAGAAATCTCCACATCCTGTTTTCTTTACACAGGTATTACTATCAGGAAATTAGCCTTTTTATTACTTATACCAGATTGCAAAAAAAAAAAAAAAGAGTAACATCGTCCATCCTTAAAGGCTGACAGACATTCATACTGGTCGCCATGGAGCTTTCAGGTCTCCGTGGAAACGTTGCGCAGCTGCGAGCCTCGCGCAAGGAAACAAGCTTGCCGAAGCCGATGTGTCATTAAATCCGCAACACAGTGGGAGAGTAATGAAGACAGAGGGAGCTCACTCTGGCAAATAGCTCCCCAAATAAAACCAAACACAACCCAAGGAGGCCCTTCTTGCCTTTCTCAATCTATCTCCCACCGAACGTCAGATTGAATTTGGACACCCAGACTCATGGCACATGACAATTTGATACCTCATTTTGCTTAGGTACTCTTAAGGCCTACTGTCTTTCTGAAAACTACATGGAATTTGCAGCAAAAAGGCCCTAGAAGTATCTTTCAATAGAGTCATGCTGGTTTGAAATGGTCTCAAATGCCTGGTCATAGGAAATCATATCAATATGTGTGGTGTATGAGCAGTACCTCTTCAAAACAGTCCTACAGTTTTTAACACTAGGGTTGGGGAGGTTCTCAGCAGTTATCAGCTTCCTTCAGTTCATTTAATTACTGAATATTTGTGACCTCAGCTTAAGCAATAGACAATGTTGTAATGGCTTTTAATTTTTTTCTATTTTAACAAATTATTTCACAATGTGTGTACATGTGCCTCTAATTCAAAAAGCTAAGCAATGCCAACTTTGTGAAATTCTGCAATGGTAAAATTGTTTTGTATTATTACGCCCATAGAATTTTAGAATTATTAATACGCCCTTTAAATACATATCGCCAAACATATTTTGACAGTGTGCTTGACATTTATCTAACACTGTGCTACAAATGACAAACCATGGTCTATTACTATTTATACAAACATACTTTGTCTATGTAACACATGTTAAAAGTGAATGGAGATACATATACAATCATAATCATCCATGACTGTACATAATGCAAGAACCCAACTCTCTATTAGATAGTAATCATAAGTACAGAGATAGCAACTACATAAATTGTATAAGCCCTTTTGTCACTTTTGTTGTTAGTCATAAATGAACCAATAATAGTATAACAGTGTATGTCATTGATACTTTATGATTATATACTTACATGATTTCTTCATAACTAATTAATGATTAGTTAATTATGTATACACATGAATGAACAATAACATGAATTGCTAAATGCTAATGATTTTTCTATATCTTTTAATGGTGTATTAGTGAAGGTCATTGTAATGTATTACCAATGTATGTGTTTGTTTTGTTTTGAACATCCCTTTCCAGATTTAGTCCCCCCGGTGCTGTTATAATAGCCTCCATTCTTCTGGGAAGGCTTTCTATTAGATTTTTGAACATGGCTGTGAGGATTTGCCCATTCAGCCACAAGAGCATCAGTGAGGTCAGGGAATGATGTCGGGTGAAAAGGCCTGGGGTGCAGTCAACGTTCCAGTTCATCCCAAAGGTGTTCTGTGGGGTTGAGGTCAGGGCTCTGTGCAGGCCACTCAAGTTCTTCCACTCCAACCATAGCAAACCATGTTGTCATGGAGCTCACTTTGTGCACAGGGGCATTGTCATGCTGGAACAGGTTTGAGCTCCTTAGTTCCAGTGAAGGGAAATTGTAATGCTACAGCAAACAAAGACATCCTATACAAATGTGTGCTTCAAACTTTGTCGCAACAGGTTGGGAAAGAACCACAATGGCGTGTGATGGTCAGGTTACACCAAACCTTTGGCCATATAGTGTATTTATACCATAGTGGTGTTGAATTACCTAATCTGACTGGTCAGAAGGTGCTTTTCTATAACAGAAGCTCTGACATTAGTGCTGGTTGCAAGACAATTCAGGTTTATACATTAATGAGTTCATTCTAATACCTTATCATTTCTATAGTAACATCTACTTCACAGGGATTTGTATGGCAGACACCTCATGGCAGATTGTATGGCAGATCGCTGTAATGTTAGCTGATCGCTATAACATTATTAGCTGATCGCTATAACATTACATTATAACATCAGCAGGGTACATGGCATTTTTAATGTATACTTTTCTCCAGTAATCCCTTAAGAGAAGCAAGAGAGAGAAGCAGGCTGAGCACATGCACAAAGAAAGAGAATAGGAAAAAGAGAAATAACTGTGAACCATGATATTTAACTCAATAAAATCAACAGTCTTAGTTGAGTTAGAGCACTTTATGTAAGAATGGAAGTATAACATTAACAAACGGTGTAGTACACATTTAACATTGTGGTATATTAAATTTGAAGTGACACATTTCTGCATTGTGGACCTCACTAAGATTTTTGACCCTGGTTACGGCCCTGGCTGCAGGGAGGTCTTCGGTAACAGTAACTCCGCTTTGTATTAGACAGCGTCACCCCAGCCCATCATTGATCATTTTCCTATAACAGCATGCCCTGTCATGTTTTATTCTTTTTTACATACGTTTTTATAGGTGATGTGTATTATACAGTATTTGTGGTATGCACCTTAACTGTATTTTGTCTAAATATGTCATCATGTGTGCAACCTTTAAATATAATCTAAACTATCTAGTTTTGAGTGACGTCTGAATGTAACATTTTGCCCTGCATCGTAAAAAAAAAAAAAAAAAAAGTGGGACTAATGACATAAGTGTATCAAATACCATTACTTTATTATTGATATGAGTCCATGTTAGTGAGATGTTATTGAGTGGATTATGTTGCTGTCATTACGTTCCACAGAGAAAAGAATGAACAAGTCTTGCTCAGTGTAATCCAAACACATCCATTTCATTCTGAACACAACTTATCTGGCTCACACAAAGCAAGGCTTTGATTGAAAACGCATGACCTCTGACAACTGTCTGCGTGTGTGTGTGTGTGTGTGTGTGTGTGTGTGTGTGTGTGTGTGTGTGTGTGTGTGTGTGTGTGTGTGTGTGTGAGAGAGAGAGAGAGAGAGAGAGAGAGAGAGAGAGAGAGAATACAAGAGAGAGATATGATAATTTAGTTTACTTTTATAATCACAAGATACATAAAATAAATAACATAACATTTTTTAAAAAATTTTTTATTTGTTCATCTACAATTGTGTCAGATTTCTTGATTTGGTCTCCATGCACATTGATTAAAATCATTTTCCAATGTCTTCAAATTTGATAGATTATCAAGTAATCCATGATGGTGAGTCATTTTGCTGTTTTGAAAATTTATTTATTTATTTATTTTTATTATTTTTTTTACACAATTCCTAACAAGGATCTTTCAGAGTTCAGATTTTCAAAAAACTCCTCTCACACTTAGAAGATCAGCATGCTATGTGGATCACTGTGCATTAATTTAACATTTTACATTTCTTGTAATTGTTTTTCATTGGAGTTCTACCACCAGCCAGTCTATGTATTTTTACAGTCAAGTTGCAAATTATTACAAAACTGATTACACACAGTAACTGAGTTCAAAACCAAATATAGTACTTAGCTAGGTAAAAAAAAAATAAATAAATAAATAAAATTATTCTTCTCATTAAACCACAATGAGACACTTAACAAATATTCTAAGACTTAAATAGAGACAAAATTGTATAATATGTGTCAGTGAGGGTCAAATATCACACGAAACACTGAAAAATGGATAAATAAGGTCAGTGTGCACAGTTTCAATTTTCAGCACCCTATATGGAAGCCTGAGTTGAGGCAACTCAAGACATTTGCTTTGGATAACAAGACGTTTCACCGACGTTTAACTGATATAGTGATTGGGCCAATGCTGGGTGAACATCACTTTGAGCATCCATTGTGCTAACGCTGGGTCATCAGGGCTGACAGACGATCATTAAATCCACCTTGGCAACATTGGCCCATCAGCCATTCAATTGGGTTTTGCTCTTTTGTACTTCATTTTGTTCTTGTACTATGACTAGGTACCTAGTTTTCCTGCAACAGTTTTAACAGGATATGTTTCTTTTAAGTTTTGAAAAAAGTGAACTTGGTAGTGATGCTTGTTCTCGATTCTGATGGGTCAGAAGATGTTGATTAATTTTCGAAAACAGCACTGCTCAGACAGTACTTCCTGTTGCAAAGTTAATATTAATTTGCATGATCTAATACAGTATGTTATTGTTTCTATTGTCTGCACCATGCACTATCATTTCTAATACATTATTGTTTTAATTTTAAGGTGAAGGGATGACTGTTTATAGCTGCTATAACATTAGTGATACCAGGACCTTGTCACATGGACAGTCCACAAATTTAACGTAACTACAATTAGATAAAAAAGTATGATGTGATGGTGAATTGCTGTGGTATAAGAAGAATAAAAACACTTTGAAGCATGCTGTTATTGGAAAATAATCACATCACACCAACCCAATCATTGTTTATTTTCACACACACACACCGGACTATATCAAAAGACTAGCATACAGAGCTCTACATAAAGTAGGGATCAGGGTATTAAAGTTTGCTGTGCTGTGGTGTAGTGAGATATGATTAATATGGAATCTGATTAGAGATACGGGTGTGTTGCTCCCTTCAGCAGAACAGAAGCTCAGCACTTTTTGTTATTGAAAGCTGTGTGCTGCCATCCATACTAACAGCGAATGAACCACTGGGGTTAGCAATCCCTCTAACACAGACACAAACACACACAAACACACACACTTTCCTTGCAGTAACAAGTAAAAAAAATGCAGTGCCAAATACATATACCTCTCTCTCTCTCTCCCCGCCTCTCTCCTCTCTCTCGCACTCTGTATTACAATACTCAAAGAAGGCTGACATTTAAGAGCAGCCTTCAATAGAACTGCAAATACATAAAAACGATGGACCATTATGAGCTTTTTCTATTTAATCATACTTATCCACTCTTTTTCTTGACCTCTTTAACAGCAGCCCACATGAACATGAAGACGAACCATTGAGATTTTCTCCCATTTCTCCTCTCTGTAAATGTGTTTTATAAAGGCACAATTGGCAGGATAGTGAATAAGAGGAGAATTTGGGGTTTTATCTTTTATCTGATAAACAGGTCAGTGGATAGGGTTTCAGAAATACTTTGGTTAGTAGGTAATGCTACTGATTGTGCATCGTTTGTGGCGCTCCAGGCTATTTTAAAAGCTCTCTCGATACACCTTTGCGTTGTCATGGTTTCCACCGACTACAAAGATCCAATTTTGCATTAAAAAAAGAGTACATGAGAAAGAGATTTCACATATTTCCATAGTCTAAACAAGCACCTTTTAGCCATAAAGCAAAATAAGAATCACAGTTTTCCAGTTTTTAGGGAGAATCCAAAGTAAAGTGTATGAACTGGATAAATGAATGAATAAATGGTAAAGCAATAAATAAATAAAAAGAAACATTTCACCAAAGCAAATGACTTGTTTTAGCCATTATGAGCTTTCGTCATTATAGTTTACTGTTACTGCTCCATATTGATGTGTTAATCGAGATACTGTGACGTTTATTTGGGCTTTGTAATGAATCCCAAATGTTCATTGCTGGCTTGTAAACAAATTATAAAAAACAGACTTTGCATAACATAGCAGGAGATTTTTATTAGTATTTTTTTTGGCCTATTAGGGGGAATGCAACCAGCCAGGCACCTTTCACACACACACACACACACACACACACACACACACACACACACACACAATTGCAGTTCATTTGCTTTTGAACTGTCCCGATCCTTGATGTGCTAATTGCCACGAGACTGTTCTTGAAAGCTAAAGCAGGAGGTTTTCCATCATCCCCTCTCTCTCTCTACCACGTAAAAAAAAAAAGATATAAATAAATATAGGAGAAAAGAAACATCTCCTTGGGCAGCAGAACACTGTAATTAGGCAGTGACAAATTTCAGTTCTCTTTCTTCACATGTGTGGGAAATGCACACAATGACTTTGCGTGTGTGTGCGCATGCGTGTGTCACTGTAAGTGTGTGGGATGGCCTGAAATAGGAACGCAGCATTTCAACAGGCAAATTGCACTCATGCAGTGCAGAAACGAAGGGACTGGGACAAAGCAGAATAGTTTCCATTTGTTTGCCTGTGCTTCTGATGCTAGGTGTGATGCCGAATCCATACTGCAGGCCAAATTTGTTCCCCATAGTGCTGCTATGACAGGTGGCACGCATGAGTCATGTGAGATGGCATTGGATGGAGCTAGAAGAACCAGGTCACTCCTACATGCTTGACATTGAGATATGTTTCCACTTGACGATTCAGCCAATGACATTAAGGGACATTAGGAACCTGCACAGATGCACACACATGCTTGTTTGCTTGTGGCATTGCGCAATGAGGCTTCGTTATTCCTGCATAGCCACAGAAAAAAAAGCTCTCTTGTTGCTATGCTTTTTAGAGCTCTCCTTCCATCTCGTTCTCTCTCCCTCCTACTACCTACTTAACGGGGCAGGTTAGTTCCAAGCAGGAACAAGCTGCAACGCTTCACTTGGTTAGTATCACTTTTCCAGAACTTTCTCCTAACCTTGTCCGGAAGCTATTTGTAACCTTTCATACTGATCATACGACCCTCGTAAACAATATTAAAATAACATCTACAGGAAGATAAAAATGACTCAACTGCATAAAGTTTCATGACTACATAAAATCACATTTGATATCACACATTGTTCCATTTGGGTAATGTGTGCATACATGTGTTCTTCGCAATTTGGAAGAATGTCATTAATAAAAATACATTTTTTTCTAGTCTTGGCTGTAAACAGGCATTTCTGAGGTCCAATATCAGCAAATGTGTGTTTATTCCTCCATATGTGAACAATTTATTAGCTTGCCATTGAGAATGGCAGTGCATGCCATTAAGAAAAAGAAAGGGGCCAATGTAAATCCTGACTATACCTTCCACCATCATTCTTAGGGTTTTTGGATTGACGGCAGGGTTGTAGCAGTTGCAGAGTTCTATTATAAAGATATAAAGTCCATTGAAAAAAAAAAAAACACTTTCTTTGGTAGGGATAATAGGGAATATATCTTGCTTTGTTATTTTTTTTTATGGTGGATGATATTGCAAACAGATGGTTTGGTTCCTGACCAATGACAAAATATAAAATATAAAATGTATGCAAGACTTTTTACACCACAACAGCTGCTATGCCTGTTGTTCCATTGAACCATGCATCCATCCATCCATCCATCCATCCATTGAAAAAGCCCTATGCATGATACAGACACGAGCAAAGTGATTTAACAAACATGACTCACTTTCCTGCCTTTTAATTTTCTATGCTTTTACGCTTTCACCAAGCGCCTGATTAACAAAAGAGCTTTTAATAATGAGCTGCGGCATCTTCCTGCAACACAAAGGCCTGTCATCTCAAAGTGTCACTTGTTCTTTTTACATAAAGTCGCAGACACTTTTCATATAAAGTCAGCAGCGATTTGAAGCCATGCTGGCATGCTGAAGCCATGCAGGTAGGGATTTATGTTAACTTAAATAGTCACCACATTCATTGTTAAGATGCATGATCCACAGGAGCACCTCCACTGAGCACTATGATATACTGAAAGGCCAAAGTATTTATTCAGACAGCAGCGGAATATGCATTTAGAAGACTGATGACAGGTTGTGCTAGTTGTCATGGCAACTGGAGGCTGTTATGACACACATCAGTGTCTAAGTTTCTGTATAATGCAGCCTTTGGAGACTTGAAGCTCACAAAAGCAATCAGGTCTGCAAAACCGCAGTCTCTCTCAAATGGAAGCAGTTTACTAATAAAATCCCCACTGAAAACAAGCAAAGCAACCCCAGACTTTAATATACAAAAAAGTGCAAGCTCAACCTAAGACCAAATTGCTATTGTTTTAATGAAAGCTTGCTATATTTAGTGTGTGGCTTTCCATGATGTGGCTTCACTGTTGTGAATTATTAATGACCCTAAATGTCAGGGTTTGGTCTCCTGGATTGTGATGATGAAGAGGATTAATTAACGAATAAATCTGCTCCTCGTTAACGGCATGTTTGTGGGATTCCAGGGCAGGCCACACGCAGAACATCATGGGTACTGAACTCAGCATGAGGAATATCACCAGGACTAATGTGGAACGAAAAAAAAAAGCCTTTGTATCAACACTCCATAAACAAATTTGCACGATAATATCGGTCTCACTGGCAGATTGATACAGGTTATGTAACATCTGCTGCCACTTTCCTGCAGAGCAGATGCAGTATCATTACCAGTGATACCCACTAAAATCTATATACAAAAGGCAACAAATTACATTGCAGAATCATCTGTCAGAGGTCTAGTGAAGCTGTGTGGCTCAGATCAATAAAGTATCACAAACATGACCCAACAGATCAATTCGAGCCCACAAACACTTGCATAACATAGACATGTCCAAACTTTGCTATTAATCCGAAAGCACAACAATATCCCATGTCCAAAAATAAATAAATAATAAATAAACATTAGTGCTGTTCTTAGAACTGTCACATTCATGAAATACAGCATTGAGCCATGATCAGTATTCTGGAGGTCATTTGGGTCAACATTTAGAGATTCCATGGGTTAGGAGGCCTTTAAGTCCTTTATACTTCAAAACGTGACATTTACAAGTCCTTCTGGAAACTCCCAGAGCAGAAACAGACAGAGAATTCGAAGTGTTTCCGTGGTACTCTCCATCTCGACAGATCTCATTTGGAATATTGAACAGATGTCTTGACCCACAAGACTTTCTTCCACATTTTAACGTTTGCTGACTTACAGCATACCGTGAACTTTGGAAGCGCAGCATTATTCAGCATATTGCAGACTTGGTCACAGAAAGTTGGAAAGCCTCAGTGAGAAACAGCTGGGGTCAGTTCTGAGGACTGCAAAAACAGTGGCTTTTAATGGCTTACTATGCATGCACTAAAACATATAAAGGTCATGTTCAGAATGTTTTCTGGTAGCAAATTCAGTACTAGCTTTGAAGCTTTTGATGGATAGTCCTCTAGATCTTTAGATGGGAGCTTGAATGATAATTCTACTCACAAGAGTGTGATATTTGCTGTTGTGGCTTGACCCAAGCCTCTGTCTTTCTGATTTGCTACTGTTTGTCCTGTCTAATTTGATTTTTTTTTTTTTTTTAATCTAAAATGCCAGATGAAATGTCTTGTCTCTACTAGGAATTCCAACAACAATCCCTGGTCAAGAACGTCAAACATTATTCCCAATCTCTGTAAAAGTGAATTCTAGACAAAATGAAATTTTTTTTTTCTAGCAACAGCTGACACTTAATTCTAAAATGAGATTTTTACTGGAAAGATTCAATCGAAACACAATCAAAGTAGACTACGTGTGGGGAAAGAAGCCCATAACCGATTTATATTTTCATCATGGGTTCAGATGTCATTAATGTCACCACCTCTGTAGCCATGAGCACACAGTTCTGTATTTTCTTTGCCTCTAAATGTCTGACTAACAAGTGAACTTAGCTTGATAATTATTCCAAGAACATCTTGTCTGTTTGCCACAGGGAAAATAGAACACACACATTGCATAATGACACAGGGAAACATTCATCTACATTGTGTATATATGTTTCATTTTTTCCCTGAATAGTCGAAAAATTAGGAAGTTTTGCGATTGTACATATTAATTGTGTGTACTGCTAATGTGATTCCCATGATTTTTTTAAATTATAGTCATGGCAAGATATGACAAAAACTACCATTTATTTCTTAAAAACAACATGCCTTAAAATATATCCTTCCAAAGTAAAAAAAAAAAAAAAGAAAAAAGAAAAAAGAAACAAATCCAGACTTTCATAGACTTAAATAAAAAATTTACATAACATTACCAGACACATAATACATACAACCTATTACAAGTCCTTCTCGCCAGAGCAGCTGATTGGCTAATTAGTCCAGGAAGGGCCAGATGGCTGGAGAGGAGGGACAGATGGGAAATGTAGGCGAGAACAGGAAGGTTAGCGTGTTACTGTCACACCTCTCGCTTAGCGGCACAGGATGTGGAACTCTGAGAGACAGGAGAGTGGACACTCAACACACACCAAGCTCCGTCTGCAGTTGCTGAACCTGAAGCAAGTGTTCCGGTGCTGAGGCTGAGCCATCTGATCTGTGTCATGTATTATGTATCAAAACCAATCTGACAGGGCTTTATCTGTGAGCTCCAAAGGTCAGGCAGGGCCTATATGAATACTACACTGTAAATGTCATTCAGTGAGAAAAAAAAAAGGAAAAAAACAAAACAAAAAAACCCTACATACTACATCCTGGCATCAGTCAGCAAACTATAGAAAACAAACTCAAAGGGCAACCTGGTGTCACAAGTCCACATAAACACACACAAGTCATACACCCAAACCACTTCACAGCTGGTATATCTCTTAGGACAACCAATGTTTATTCATAGAGTTGCTCCATATGACCTTAAACATGCCATAAGGCCATTTTACATAATCAGGCAGTGGAATTGACACCCAGACACGATGACCAGATTGGATGCCAGACTATACCCTGTTGTGACACATGGTAAGTATCAAAAGGCAGTTCTCTGGCTAATTCCTAAATATAATACCTAATGGCATTTGAGGTTTGTATGTATGTTAGCCTCTGTATACAATAGTATTTTGCCAAGAGCTAGGGTGCACTGGCATTAACAACAGAGAATGTAAGAAAGAGGGACAAGAAAAAAGAGATGAACAACGTTCATTATACACTAATTTACCACCAGTGGGGTGTCTTGGCAAGACTTCTCCCTCTGTGCTTTTTCTGTCTTTCCCCTTACCTCTCTGTCCAATGCCCTTGCAGCTGTTAGCCATCCAAGCTGGTGGAGGGGAAAAAAAGCTGCCTTCATCTGGTGAATATTTCTGCATTTGCTTTCCATGTCCGCTGAGCATTTGTTTTTGTGTTTGTGTGTGTGTGTGTGTGCGCCTATACCCTCTACTAATTTGGCTCATCAACTGTGGCTGATATCTTCTTCCTGTCTTCCCCTCAGGGAATTTCCTGCCATTTTGAAATGCACTTGGGATTCCACTGGAAGCTTGCTTGCCCTGAAGATTTGGTTTTCTATAATATCTTAAACAATTCTGTTATTTCATTTTCGGACATCTGAGGCTAGGCAGATACAATAGGTGCACCAAAGAAAAATGGTTTTATAAAAATATACAGAAATATTACTGCTAATCCAAGGCTTGTGTAGACAGCACAGGCCAAACTCTTCCCCCACCTTCATACATGTTATGTAAGTTACATCAATGACATCATTGCTGTATTCCTTTTAAACTATGTTGATGTATTCCTTTTAAACTCTGTTGCAGCTCAGCACTGCACACACATGTATGCATGTTACTTGCAGCAAATACAATACTGCTTTCTTCTTTGTCAGCAGATTGGCGGTAGTGGAAAAAGTGCTGGCTGTTGAGACAAACTTAAGCAAGATGTTGAGCACGTAATGCACTATTATTTTGTATCTGTGGTGTCAGGGTATGGTACAGTTGTGTACATGTATATATTTCAGCACAGTATTTAAACAGCACAAGTGAATATCTGAGACTACACAATACATAAATGCTCAGAACAAATTACCTTATTAATTAACCACATACTAAACAGGAAAGTTATGTTGTGTTGTGTTGCATAATTACTAAGGTGTTATTTTATTACACCAGAGTTGATATGCTAAACATGCCAATAAATGTCCTCAATAAGAAATGACGTTGATGTCTTTCAAATGATTGATTCTATTTTCTATTTTGAAATTCAGTCATGGCTAAAGTGGATTCATTTGTAATAAATGTAAAGCATCCATACCATGCACTACATATCTTCTTATAAACATATATATAGCCTAGAAATCAGAATCTAGTGATGGCCAGATATAGCTGCCACTTCTGGCTCTGCACAACCCACCCAAGCATGACGCAATTTCACAGTGGGTTACCATCCAACATCAAAATTTCAAAAGGCAGAACGAGGGGGCGAGAGGGAGAGAAATAGAACAATGCGTCTGATTTTTTGTCGCAATAACTCCATAACCCCCCCACAGCCCCTCACCTAAGCAGAAGCTGAACAAGCTCAGAAAGGCTCTGAGGGCTCTGTTTGTCAGCAGGGAGAGATCAGGTCAAAATGAGGAGGAAGAATGGCAGAAGAGAACCTGCAGTGGGATTGGAAATAGCCCGTGTGCCACATAAGAATCTGGCATGGGGAAAATGGCAAAATAATGAGAGAAATGGCACCAATTTATTTTGGCGATGTGGTTCTGGCCACCAGATAACAGAAATCTGCCTTAGTTGCTGATGTGTCCTTATGCAACCACACGCTCACGCACAAACAAATATGTGTATAATGGATTGTGTTTGTCATCAAAATGCATTTCATTTATTTTCATGTACTGCCATTATGCAGAGGAGCAGTACTGAATTACGTCCAAACTGAAGCCTGGAACCTGAACATTGAATGGCTTTACTGTTTCATAATAATGGTGTGCGTAAGTGGCCTCAGAAAGCAGCAGGATAGTCTTAATACTAGTTTATAAATGTTAATACATTTTTAATTGCTTGTGAAATTATGTGGCCTTGTCTCATGTAAGTTATACAATATATAATATATACGTAATATATTCTCTCTTATTGTATAACGTACATGAGACAAGGCCACATAATTTCTTACTACTAAAGCTTATTATTGGGGATTGTGTAACTTTAAAGAAATAGCATAATGTATATTTCAAACAGTTGGAAGCATTGGCATAAAAAGATGTGAGATGTCTTACTGATATATTTGATACATAAATATTCAACGTATACGCATGTGTATATGTGTATGTACATGTACATACAGAAACACAAATTTCCACAGGACATGGCATCAATTTATGCCAGTCGTTCTGTATTTTGACTTTTGGAATGTTAGGCAAACACATTTGGGATGTTAAATGTCCCTCGGGTTAAAAGAGAGGAAAATGCAGAGAAAAGAAACAGAGTGAAGGGGAGAAGAGTAAGCTGGCTTGACAGTCATCCCTCTCCACTGTTCTGTCAGAGATCTCTCACTCCTCTGCAACTGCCGTTTTTTTTCTCACTCTATCACTCCCTCTTTCTTTCACACACTCTCTTGCGTTCTCTCACACACATGCACACGCACACACAAAATCACAGGCAGAAAGATCTCAGTTTCCACCCACACTGTGACAGAGCAGGGAAGGCTTTAAACAAGCTTCACACTCACACAAGCATACTGAGATGAACACACTCTCACAATACATACACAGACCAAAAAGTACACAATCTCGCACCTCCCTGAGCAACCCCATCAAAACGTGTGTACATGTAACCACCAACAGACGCAGATGTCTTACAAATACTCCTTCACCAATACATTCCTACACGCTGTTCTCTGTCCTGCTTGCCACCCCCTCAAACACATGGGCATACTTTCACATACATGTATAATCCCTATCACACATACAGATGTGCCACACACACACACACACACACACACACACACACACCACATCACATAGTGGCTGAACTGTAACTGCGCCACAACTGCTCTCCAGAAAACTTTCTGGACATTTCTAGATACTCCCATCTTAACAACAAAAAGTTAAAACATTAGAACAAAATACAAGCAGCAGCAGCAGCACACTGAGCTCTCAATCCATTAATATGGATTATATAGCCATATAGGTAGCTCAGAGAATATATAAATGCATATATTCTATGCATGACAGTTTCCTTGGCCAAAAGGCATGCAGAGTGACTCACCTCTTCTTTTTCTCTTTCTGTGTCCCACCACTCTTTCTCTGTCTTTCTGACTGCCAGGCTCAGGCAGGATTCAGGGAGGACTTGGAGAGAGGGAGATGGAAAAAGAGAGATGGCTGAACTCTTCCTCTTCTCTCAACCTCCTGGGAGATGCAGAGGATTTTCTTTAGTTCTGGCTTTTTCTTCTGTTATGCTTCGCTCAGCTCAGCTTGCGTCTGACTGTGGAGAGAACGAGTGTGTGTGTGTGTGTGTGTATGTGTGCGTGTCTGTGTGTGTATTTGTACGAACAGTGCATGCGAAGCAAGCATGCATTCTCTCCTCTAAGAGAGATAGAGCACCCCCCCCCACCTCTAAAACCCCTGTAGGTGTGAGTCATCTGCTCTCAGCCAATCACAATTGAGATGACTGACTTTAATTAGAATCACAAGGGGGCTCAGAATGAGAGAGAGAGAGAGAGAGAGAGAGAGAGAGAGAGAGAGTGGCAGTTGATGGGGGAATAATCAAGTACAGAAGAAGAACATAAAGGAGATGGACATCGGGTGAAGAGGAAGAAGAGTATGAGGGAACTGCAGACACACACACAGAAAGAGAGAGAGAGGGGGGGGATCCCTTACAGTAGTTCTTATGCCATTCTGCACATTTCAAGCTAAATGACAAGTGGCCTTTGTGAATTTGATAGCTTGAGGTAATTTAAATGAGTCTTCTAATGTCAACATGCCCCCTGTGTGTAACAGCATTATCTTTCCTGTCAAACACAACCATGCATGGCAGCACACAGACGTATTAATGCTATAATTTTCATTTTCCCAAATGGAAAACGCATACTGAATTATACTGAATTCAGATTGATCTAAATTTTAATGTCAGCAACAAATACATCAAACCTAAAATTCAGTATGCATAGACACTAAGAGAATCTAAGGAAACCTGTATAGAACACAACAACAGAAGAACGGATTGAATAAGCTAAGAAAGGTAGGAATGGTGGGTGTTAATTCACCAATCTAAGGGGGACTGAATGTGTCTTTAATATAATACCGGATTTACAGGAGATCTGATCATCAGATGAATGCCCACCAAGCATGTACAGTAGCTCAAAAGAGCTGGACAGTAATTCAATAACTCTTACTGCATGCACAGCTCCAGCAGGCCACTATTTACACTGTAGCAAGCTCAATAAATCATAATCACTTTCATGCCAAGGGGGGAAAAGGAAGAGAGCAAAAGAGAGAAAGCACAACAAACAAGACAAGAAAAAGATTAGAAAGAGAATGAGAGGAAAGACTAGACATTAAATATCACTAATATAAGACCAAATCACCACCTGAGATGTTCTCCATGAGGAAATGGCATGCTATTCACATTTGAGATTCTGCTTTTTTGATATATGATATTGTTTAATAACCTCACAACCTTCCAATAGCCAGGTACATGTACTAAGAACCAAAGACCTCATTGACAGAGATACATACAGTATATAGATAGAACATACAATGGGAATTCATTATTGTAAACCCTGGTTTAAGGAGAGTGTCTAGCTTTGCTCCTGTGGAAACAAAATTCTGGGCTCTAAAGGTAATGAAACAATCTTTGTCTAGACAGTTATGGACTTTATATTAAGTTGAGATGTGCATGTAGAATCCTTTTATTAAACTGTTAAAGGTCACACCAATTGTTTCTTATCAGATGGGATGAAGGACAAAATACAGAAACAGATTTCAGAATAATGTTCCTCAATGTAAAATTGTGAAGACTTTGAATATCTCATCATCTATAGTACATAATATCATCAAAAGATTGCGAGAATCTGGAGAAATCTCTGTGCGCAAGGAACAAGGGTAAAAATCAATATTGCATGCCCGTGATCTTGCATTAAAAACAGGCACGATTCTTTAATGGAAATCACTGCATGGGCTCAGGAACACACCTCCATCCACAAATGCAGGTTAAAGCTCTATTATGCAAAGAAGAAGCCATATGTGAACATGATCCAGAAATGCCACTGTCTTCTCTGAGCCAAAGCTTATTTAAAATGGACTGAGGAAAAATGGAAAACTGTTCTGTGGTCAGACAAATCGAAATTTGAAATTCTTTTTGGAAACCAGGGACGCCATGTCCTCTGGACTAAAGAGGACTAAAGAGGAGAGGGACCAGGTTGTGAAAAACCCTCGAGTGACTGTAAAAGACCTGCAGCAAGACTTGGTGGCAACAGGCACTGAGGTTTCAGTGAGCACAGTATGGTGCGTACTAAACACAGAAGGTTTCCATGCCAGAACTCCAAGACATACACCACTACTGACCCAAAAGCACAAGAAAAGTTGACTCAAAATCATATAAATAAGCCACATAAGTTTTGGGATTCTGTTCTGTGGAGCGATGAAACAAAAGTGGAACTTTTCGGCACAATGGATCAGCGGTATGTCTGGAGAAAGAAGAATGAAGAAAGAACACTCTGTCCACAGTCAAGCATGGTGGTGGCTCAGTGATGCTCTCGGGCTGCTTTGCATCCTCTGGCACTGGAAACCTGCAGCGTGTGTAAGGCAAAATGGATTCATTGAAGTATCATGAAATCCTAGGAGAAAACGTCATGACGTCTGTGAGGAAGCTGAAGCTTGGGCATCATTGGACCTTCCAACAGAACAATGATCCCAAGCATACCTCAAATTTCACCAAGGCTTGGTTGCAGAAGTAGTCCTGGAAGATTCTACAGGGCCTTCACAGTCACCTGACTTTTTGATTTGAAGAAGGTGGTTGCATCACGCAAACCCAAGAATATTACTGAACTGGAGGCCATTGCTCTCCAATTGCTCATTTCAGGAATGATGCCAAAAGCTGCTGTATGGCTATGCATCTTGTTTGCAGCAGGTCATAACAGCAAAAGGATGCTCTACTAAGTACTAAAGATGCTTGCCATGAAGGGGTTGAATAATTTTGAAACTGGAGGTGTCATTATAAGTTGCATTTTCAGTTGAATTTGGGGAAAACACTTGAAGCATTCGTTGTGTTGAATTATTTCAATTGCTTTTGTTTGATTTGTTCATTGTAAACAGCTGAAAGTATGTACATTTTTACAATAAACCTGATTTGGGGTTGAATAATTTTGATTGCAACTGTAACTAAATAAATACAAATATAACTAAAAAGTGAATCTATATTATCTTCAGCATAACTTTGTGAGGATGGAGCCTAGGGGTACAGTATTGTTGCTTAAAGAACATATTTTATTAACTAAAATGCCTATTTGCCCACCAAAGCAGCAATTCTTGTAGTCATACTGAATTGTGTAAATTATGGCTTTCAGCATTGAACCATCAACTTTCATTAACACAGAATGATCTGTTCTGAACATCTTTCATGCCAATATTTTTGAGTGCCAGCATCCACAGATTGAGCTTCCTAAAGCAAAGACACTTGAAACTTGGTCAGCATACTCTGGCATTTGTTGATATTGGCTTCATTTTTGGCTGGGGGTATCACAGGTGTGTCCAGCATCCAACTGACAAATCAGTATAACCTTGTTTAAAAATGTATGTCAAAGGTTTTAATGGACTCTATTCTCTTTACAGGTTCTGAGGATCCTGGGCCGCAACAACAGCTCACACATAAGGTAAATAAAAACAATATATATTTTTAACAATAACAACAAAAAAACCCCATCAACATTAAATATAAAAACAATAAAAGTATAGCTCCAAATGGCAGAAATCAACAGAAAAAACAATCAATCAAAAAAGAGAGCAATTCTAAAACATGGTGCCTAGTTGTCTCAGTTGATACTGTAGTCCAATAAATTGTAGCACTCCAACATCCGGGACTCTCTGCCAGGATTTCCTTACTGCCAATAATCTGCAACATCTCACCCAGATGCCTGAACATAACATTGCATCCAGAAGCCTGAACACAACCCAACAATACGTATCAACAATAATCCTCCACACCTGAACCGGGGGGGGGGGGGGACATTTGTGCTAAAATAATTACTCCATTGTGAAACCTCATCAGGGCAAATCAGGCACCATCATCCGTCATGCTGCACTCACAGCCATCCTCTCTCCACCATGTCTATTTAGCCAAACAGTGTTGTGATGTAGCCTGGGAAAAAATATGTGAGCTTTCCTTATTACACTAGCAATGCCAAGTATTTAACAGACAAATGCCTGACCAGGATTACGTGGTTACTGAAATGACTGAATGTACATTAGTTACAACCCAGAACAGTACAAACAAGATTTAGAACACTACACACAAATATTAAATTACTGCACACCAATTGACTTTTTATTATTCTTTTTCTGCATATGCCTCACTGGATATCTCTTAGATACATCTTCTCTATGACAAACTCGTGTGTGACCTACAGAGACTTTCTCTTCTTTAGAGTTTATGGCTCTAATTTGGACCTGAATTTTTCAAGTGCCATTTCCCTTGCTACTGGAGGTATACAAGTTACAGGGGGAAAAAGGTCTGCCTAACTTCCTGTTTTAACTCTGCTACCTGCTCTGTTCCCACAGCTTCAATGGGTGTGAAAGTGCATGGGCACAGATTGTTCTGGTGAATATCTTCACAGGTTCATTTCACTCAACTCATTATACTTTGTAGATGTTATGGGTTGCCAGTGAGGTGCCAGTTTACCTTGATCATGCCAGCAATGGTTTCTCAACAGGACCCGCTTAACTAAAGCAGGGGAACATCATTGGCTTGCCTGTCATATCTCTGCTTGTTTCTCACTTGCTGCTTATGGGCAAGAATTTTGTGATGTCTGCAGACCCACCTCTCCAAGACATATCTAATTTCTTGTGTCATTGCTCCAGTTGCCAAATCTAAGGGCAACCTAGCATGGCAGCAAGGCAAAACAGTGTCAGGTCTGTCCTGTGCTACTATGCACTGTATTGTTGTATGCTTATGACAAAGCCGGGAGATGATCAGCCCACCTCGCCTGCTTCTAATGTTCTAGGGTATCCTATGGGTAGTAAGGGGTTGGGTGAGCCTTGGTACATTCAAAGTTTTTCAATCAAGGCATACCCGAATACAGGGCACTTGCCAGACTTTCAGGCCAGCCCCAGGTTTGGATCAAATAGTGGGTATTCTGGCTATTGTCATAGCTGTTTGGTTCTTTGTGGGTACACCAGCCATATCTGGCAAAGAGATCAGTCATTGCAATTATGTAGGGATCTCTTGGCGTTCCCAAAGACTGGTATCTTATAGCAAATATAGGATGTAGGAAGGGGGTAGGAAGTGACAATAGGATGAAGTGGTGGCATGTTTTCAGGTACACCCACCGTCACACATCATCTCCCATTCTTGGCCAGTAGAAACTCCCCTGCAGGGCTGCTTCCAACTTGGCAGCCCCTAAATACCCCACTGCATCATTACTTCAAATAATCTGCATTCATACTGGCAACAACAGGCCTATACTTAACCATAAATTAATAGTTTGAGAGTTGTGGTACCCACCTCTCTTCTGTAGTCCCAAGATAAATGGTGGAGAGAGATTTTTTTTTTTTAGTTTTTTTTTTTTTTTTTTTTTTTTTTTAAGAAAGTATTTAATAAAACACAAATAATATTTCTTAAATTGGAGCTTTTCTGTCATTGCAGCATTGGTTTCATTAGTTTTCAATAGCTTGATAAATGTCATATACCTGTCCCCTGCAGTGCATACCCAATGCTCCAACTCCTCCTATTCCTGACACCTGTGTTTCATGATCATCTGCAATCAAGGACTAGTTAAAGAGCTCAGACAAGCAGGTGCTCAATGTTAAAATCTCTGTTAAATAAACCGCAGTTTTGGAGGCAAACATCAGTGAGGGTCTGAGGCAGGGGTTCACCCACTCTTCCAGTGTATCCCCTGCATGTGACAATAGTGCTATACCAAACTGGACTTGGAATTCATACACCCTAATGTGCATCTGAGAAAAAGATGAGTGGAAAACTGCCTTACACTGAAGGGTTGCTACAAACATCTGGTAATAACTTATGCCCTAGCCAATGCTGCATCAGGGTTTGTTACTGACATCTTCTGTGACATCCTCTACAGGTACACCCTGATATAAATGATATCTTTTTGTTTCTAAAAATACTTAGACCCTGGTGTGATATGTCATCCAATGGTGGTCTCAGCTGTCATAACCACCCAGTTACCTGCGGCCCTGAGTCTCACCTATGAATAGTTGTGTGTGCTACTCTACCCTCTTTTTGGGTCCTTCATTTTGTTGACATTTCAGTCTAGTTTGATAACCTGGGACTATAGATGGATTGTGTTTGCAGTGTTGTCTGAAATGTTGAGATGAATATAAAAGCAGAACATTCTCTGATTTCACAGTGACTTCCAGACCAGATAATTGTCTAGAAAGCCAATATTGGCTAGCAATATGCTAGGTACAGTCAGTCAACCTGATCTAGTCTTTAGCCTAACATTTAATAGTCTCAGGAGGAACATGCAAGCATCTGTCATGAAAAAGGTCTAATTAGATATTAACTGTAGTGCATTTTCTAGTTATACACATAATTTTATAGTACTTATCACTTATTTGTATGTAAATGTGATGTAGCTTTATTATTGGTTTGGTCATTACAGTTTTATTCCTTTTCACTGCCATAGCTTACTACATTGACAACATGTCACACACAATTTGTAGGAAATAGTAAACAGGGGTTCTTAACCTTTTTTTGGACTTGAAGACTGCAGTCCACAAACGGTCACCATCAAATTTAACTGAACTTGAGCAGTTCTGCAAAGAAGAGTGGGAAAATATTGCAAAGTCTAGATGTGCGAAGTTAGTAGAGACATATCCCAACAGACTAAAGGCTGTAATT
Source organism: Cranoglanis bouderius (assembly GCA_023630585.1). Classification (NCBI taxonomy): domain Eukaryota; kingdom Metazoa; phylum Chordata; class Actinopteri; order Siluriformes; family Cranoglanididae; genus Cranoglanis; species Cranoglanis bouderius. The sequence goes on from CM042549.1 coordinate 9,496,803, forward strand.
AAAAAATTAAGGCAAATTAAAGCAAGGGGTGATCCTTTTTCCAACTCAGTGATTCTGTTTTTTTAAATAAAAAATAAAAATAAAAAATTCTGACATGTTGGTGTTATATCATTCACTTGGATGTTATACGTTGCACTGAGTAAATACAGCTGGATAAAACAAAAACTGTGTCTGTCTTCATTTCAGGCTGAAAAGCAACAAAATGTGATTATTTTAAAGGGGGGGGGGGTGATTCTTTTCTATACCCACTGTATTTGTCTTCCAGTGGCAGCTGGTGTTTTTATTATTTTTTTAAATAAGGGAAACTGTGCTATCTGTGCATTCATAAGTAAAAGAACCAAAGACTTTTTCACTGAGGAGGATAGCTTGACCCATAAATAAAAATAATAATAATTAGAAACAAACATAAACCATCCAAGATAACTTTATACTCATTTATTAACTTTATACTCAACTTTATACTAATGAATTTACAAGATTTATAAATTACAAAAATATAACAATAAGCTATACTAGTTATGAATTAGGCTACTCAACTGACTGACTCCTGTAGCTCAGAGCACTTTGTGAATCTGACTGGTGTCAATATGTTTAAGTTTGAAATGTTGTCAGTCCTGTACATTACCATTTACCAATGATTGCCAGTTGTTTACAACCCTTAGAGACGTCTTGCGACCATCATATGGAGAAGCCATGCGTCTGCACTTATGAAATGCATTTATGAAGAGTGCAGTGCCCAATAAAAACTGACATATTTTTCCTGCAAAAACCACCCTGAAGCACTCACTGACTGCTAGTGAGGCTGTGCATCCAGGTGCGACATATTCAAACCCTGCTGTCCAATCAAAATTTAATCTTTCCTGTGTTAAAACAAAGTGTGTTTGAATCTGTCATAGGATCCCATTGAAGCCGCACATCAATTGAGTTCTATCAGAGGTGTGCCTATGGGCTTCTGTGGACAACGTCACACAGGCAGCTCTGACCACCACTAACAGATTGTGTTAAATGGATGAACAGTTTGACATTGCAGTAAGAAATTTGATATTTTGTTTTGGTAAAATATTTCCTTAAATTGTACTGCCCTATATGGGATAACTCCTGTTTTCAAGGAAAAGTGTTTATTTCAAAGCACATTCTGGTAACACTTCAGTTTAAGGAACACATATTAGGTGTTGTTAGAGTCTCCCTCTCGCTACGCTGCTCGCTAAGGCTAGCGAGTAGCGAAGGCTAGCGAGTAGCGTACTTCCGCATTCCCTTCTCCGCACGGCTGTTGAGGACAGCCGGCAGCGCACTTCCGCATTCCCCTCAGTTCATTCATAGACTCGTTTGTTTACTCCACCATGTGCGCTTTTGTTTTGGTTTACGTCATGTCTCCACCTCTGTATGTTTATTGGTTCTTTGTTTTTGGTTCATGTCATGTCTCCGCCCTTGTATGTTCATTGGTTCTCCGTTTATTGTTTCATTATTAGTTGCAGGTGTTTTTAGTTACAGCTGGTCATTTATGTCATTTATGTATTTAAACCTTTTCTTTTGTCCGCTTGGGCACGGAGTATTAAATTGAACTATGTGTATGTATGTCCGTTGTTTTTTCACTGCCCTCGTGTTTCCTGGACCTTGGACTTTTGCCTCGCTCTTTTGTGGATTAATACCTTGTTCTTTTGTGGATTTATGCCTCGTTCTTTTGTGGATTAATACCTCGTTCTTTTGTGGATTAATACCTTGTTCTTTTGTGGATTTATGCCTCGTTCTTTTGTAGTTTAATGCCTCGTTCTTTTGTAGTTTAATGCCTCGTTCTTTTGTGGATTAATGCCTGTTCTTTTGTGGATTTATGCCTCATTCTTTTGTGGATTAATGCCTCGTTCTTTTGTGGATTATTGTTCATTCTTTAACCCTGCCTTTGAGTTCCTTGTCTCCCTGTCCATATTCTTTTGGTTCTTTGTGTTTTCCCCTGTCCATATAATTTTGGTTATTCCTAATAAACTGACTTTTCCCCAGCACTTGCATCCAGCTCCCCTTTGTCCCCCGTAACAGAATACTCTGCGTAAACATGGATGCAGCGGGGAAATTATTGGCAAGCCGCGCCAAACTTTTTGTTACCCCTCTGGACTTTTCGGGCCTGTATTCCTCCTCCTACAGCGTACGATGGATTTTCCTGGTATCCCCAATATTTTCTTTTACAGGCCCAGGGTTATTTCCTCAGTTTGGAGGACCCCAAACCCAGCGAGGAACAATGGGTGAGGTTCCTCCAATCCCGTTTAGTCGGCTTGGCTCGCTGGTGGGCAGAGGTCCACCTCGACAGTGGGTACATGGAGCTGAACACTGTTTCGGGTTTTGTGGATCTCCTGATCCAGGAGTATGGAAGCCCGGAGTTCGAGCCGGACCTAAACACCCTGTTCAACAACGTTCACCTGCCCTATCAGCCCGGCCAGTCTTTCCTGGAGCACTACGGGAGGGAACGGGCCAACGTGGCGGCCGGCACCTCTCAGCCCTGGACCCAGGAGGGCATGACCGGGGGCTGCATCGGGCAGGCCACTTTGCGGCATGCCAACTCCGAGCTACAGCCGGAGACCCAGCAGGAGGTCTCCTCAGCGGAGCTCCCTCTGGAGGTTAACGTGGCAACCTCCAGCCCCAAGCTCCAGCCAGAGGCCCAGCAGGAGGTCTCCTCAGCAGAGCTCCCTCTGGAGGTTAACGTGGCAACCTCCAGCCCCAAGCTCCAGCCAGAGACCCAGCATGAGGTCTCCGCAGCAGAGCTCAGACCGGGGGTCCACGAGGATACCTCCGCTCCAGCCCTGTTCCTGTTGGGGGTCCATGAGGGGACCTCCGCTCCTGTCCTGCTCCTGCCGGAGGTCCACGAGGGGACCTCTGCTCCTGTCCTGCTCTTGCTGGAGGTCCACGAGGGGACCTCCGCTCCTGTCCTGCTCCTGCCGGAGGTCCACGAGGGGATCTCCGCCCAAGCCATGTCCCCGCCGGAGGTCCACGAGGGATCTCCGCCCAAGCCATGTCCCCACTGGAGGTCCACGAGGGGATCTCCGCCCAAGTCACGTCCTCGCTGGAGGTCCACGAGGGGATCTCCGCCCAAGCCACGTTCCTGCCGCAGGTCCACGAGGTGACCTCCTCCCAAGACAAGTCCATGTCGGAGGTCCACGGGATGACCTCCTCCCAAGCCAAGTCCATGTCGGAGGTCCACGGGATGACCTCCTCCCAAGTTAAGTTCATGCCGGAGGCCCATGGGGAGATCTGCTTTCCAAGTCCTAGTCCATGTCCAAGTCTGAATCTATGTTCTATTCCAAGTCCATGTCCAAGTTCAGGTCCAGGTTTCTGTCCTAAACCATATCCAAGTCCATGTCCCAGTTGAGGTCCATGTCCTAATCTAGAGTCATGTTCCAACCCATGCCTTAGCCCATTCCTCAGTTCAGGCCCAAAGTCACAGCCAGAGTCTGTTCCCAGTCCTGTTCCCTGTCCTGTTTCCAATCCAGTTTCCAGTTCAGTTTCTAGTTTAGGTTCCAGTCCAGTTTCTAGTTTAGGTTCCAGTCCAGAATCTAGTTTTGTTCCCGGTCCTGTTCCCGGTCCTGTTCCCAATCCTGTTCCCAGTCCAGTTTCCAGTCCAGAATCCAGTCCAGTTTCTAGCTTAGTTTCCAGTCCAGGTCACAGTTCAGTATCCAGTCTAGTTTTCAGTCCAGCTTCTAGTTTAATTTCCTGTCCAGCTTCTAGTTTAATTTCCTGTCCAGCTGCTAGTTTAATTTCCAGTCCAGTTTCTAGTTTAGTTCCCTATCCAGTTTCCAGTTTAGTTTCCAGTCCAGGTGCCAAGTCTGTTTCCAGTCCAAGTGCCAAGTCGGTTTCCAGTCCTGTTTCCAGTCCAGGTGCCAAGTCGGTTTCCAATCCAGGTGCCAAGTCGGGTTCCAGTCCAGGTACCAAGTCGGGTTCCAGTCCAGTTTCCAGTCCTGTTTCTGGTCCAAGTGCCAAGTCTGTTTCCAGCGCTGTTTCCAGCTCTGTTTCCAGTCCAAGTGCCAAGTCGGTTTCCAGTCCTGTTTCCAGTCCAGGTGCCGAGCCAGGTTCCAAGCCAAGCACCAAGCCAAGCACCAAGCCGGTTTCCAGTCCAAGTTCTCGTCCAAGTTATTGACCAATTTTTCATGCAAGTTCTCGTCCGTGGCAGCCAGACACGCTCCGCTCTGGCTTCGGAACACTGGACATGGCCAGCCTCGGGTCCTGGGGGACAGACATCATTATCCTGCCCAGGGCCCCAGGTCCACCAGAGCAGTTGGAACTTTCAGCGCTTCGGGAGAAGCGCCTTTGGGTGGGGCTCTGTTAGAGTCTCCCTCTTGCTACGCTGCTTGTGAAGGCTAGTGAGTAGCGAAGGCTAGCGAGTAGCGTACTTCTGCATTCCCTTCTCTGCGCGGCTGTTGAGGACAGCCGGCAGCGCACTTCCGCATTCTCTTCAGTTCATTCATAGACTCTCGTTTGTTTACTCCGCCATGTGCGCTTTTGTTTTGGTTTACGTCATGTCTCCACCTCTGTATGTTTATTGGTTCTTTGTTTTTGGTTCATGTCATGTCTGCGCCCTTGTATGTTCATTGGTTCTCCGTTTATTGTTTCATTATCAGTTGCAGGTGTTTTTAGTTACAGCTGGTTGTCATTTATGTATTTAAACCTTTTCTTTTGTCCACTTGAGCGCAGAGTATTAGATTGAACTATGTGTGTGTATGTTCGTTGTTTTTTCATTGCCCTCATGTTTTCTGGACCTTGGACTTTTGCCTCGTTCTTTTGTGGATTAATGCCTCGTTCTTTTGTGGATTATTGTTTATTCTTTGACCCTGCCTTTGAGTTCCTTGTCTCCCTGTCCTTATACTTTTGGTTCTTTGTGTTTTTCCCCGTCCATATAATTTTGGTTATTCCTAATAAACTGACTTTTCCCCAGCACTTGCATCCATCTCCCCTTTGTCCCCCGTAACAGGTGTTAAGGTATTTGTTTGTTTGTTCAAGCCCAAATTAGACATTTGTAAATGGTGTATTCAATATAAATAAGAGTTTATTCATAAAAAAAACAAACAACGTATTGCTTCATAATTGGGGATCTGTTGGGGATGTGAAAATGACTAATAAAAACATTATTGGTTTGGAAAGATGGTTAAATAATTGTTATGCAAATTATTGAGTGTGAATTAAACATCTAAATTTGTATCTTATTAGTGTATAATTGGCAACATGCTATAGCTGTAACATCTAGGCAGGGCCGTGTGACTTCTGAAGTCACAAATATTTGTGTTGTAAAGAATAATTATCATGAATTAAAAGCTAAAAAGCACTAAACAAGTTTTCAATTTCAGTCAATTTGCATTCCAATACCTTAAAGCCAAGAAAAAAACACATGCCTTTTTGGTAGCCACAAACATTTGAAAAACCAATAGGCCATCATACACAATAAGTCCAAAAGTATATGGACACCTGAACATAACACCCATATGAGAGTCTCCCCCAAATTGTTGTCACAAAGTTGGAAGTACACAATTCTCTAGAATGTCTTTGTATGCTGTAGCATTAAGATTTCCTTTAACTGGAACTAAGAGGCCCAGACCTGTTTCAGCACGACAGTGCCCCTGTGCAAAAAGTGAGATCCAAAAAGATTACCAAGAAGTTTACCAAGGTTGGAGTGGAAGAACTTGAGTGGTCTGCACAGAGCCCTGAGCTCAACCTCATTGAACACTTTTGGAATGAACTGAAACACCAACTTTGTACCAGGCCTTCTTGCAGGAAATCAGTGCCAAACCTATTGTGCTCTTGTGGCTGAATGGGCAAATCCCCACAACTACAGTCCAAAATCTAGTAGAAAGCCTTCTCAGAAGAGTGGAGGCTGTTATAGAAGCAAAGGCTGAACAACTCAATATTAATGCCCAAGGTTTTGGAATGGGATGTTCAATATTCAGGTGTCCACATACTTTTGGTAATATAGTGTCTTCTTCTTTTCCTTTCGGCTGTTCCCTTCAAGGGTCGCCACAGCGAATCATCTGCCTCCATCTAGTCCTATCCCCTGCATCCTCTTCTCTCAGACCGACTACTTTCATGTCCTCCTTCACTACATCCATAAACCCTCCTCTTTTGTCTTCCTCTCGGCCTCCTGCCTGGCAGCTCTAACCTCAGCATCCTTTTACCGATATATTCACTCTCCCTCCTCTGAACATGTCCAAACCATCTCAACCTGGCCTCTCTAACTTTGTCTCCAAAACATCTCACATGTGCTGTCCCCCTGATGTACTCATTCCTGATCCTATCCATCCTCGTCACTCCCAAAGAGAACCTCAACATCTTCAGCTCTGCTACCTCTAACTCTTCCTCCTGTCTTTTCCTCAGTGCAACTGTCTCCAAACCATACAACATCACTGGTCTCACTACTGTCCTGTACACCTTTCCTTTCATTCTTGCCGGTACTCTTTTATCACACAACAGACCTGACACTTTTCTCCACCCATTCTAACCTGCCTGCACATGCTTCTTCACCTCTTTTCCACACTCCCCGTTGCTCTGGACTGTTGACCCTAAGTACTTAAAATCCTGCACCTTCTTTATCTCTTCTCCCTGTAACATCACTGTTCCACTTGGATCCCTCTCATTCACACACATGTATTCTGTCTTGCTGCGACTAACCTTCATTCCTCTTCTCTCCAGAGCAAACCTCCACCTCTCTAGAGTTTCCTCCACCTGCTCCCTGCTCTCACTACAGATCACAATGTCATCCGCAAACATCATAGTCCATGGAGATTCCTGTCTGACCTCATCTGTCAGCCTGTCCATCACCACCGCAAACAAGAAGGGGCTCAGAGCTGATCCTTGATGCAGTCCCACCTTCACCGTGAACTCCTCTGTCACACCTACCGCACACATTACCATTGTCCTACTGCTCTCATACATATCCTGCATCACTCTAACATACTTCTCTGCCACTCCAGACCTCCTCATACAATACCACAGCTCCTCTCTTGGCACCCTGTCATACGCTTTCTCTAAATCTACAAAGACACAATGCAGCTCTTTCTGACCCTCTCTGTACTTCTCCATCAACATTCTCAAAGCAAATATTGCATCTGTAGTGCTCTTTCTTGGCATGAAACCATACTGCTGCTCACAAATGCTCACTTCTCCCCTTAGCCTTACTTCCACTACTCTTTCCCACAACTTCATTGTATGGCTCATCAGCTTAATACCTCTGTAGTTTCCACAACTCTGCACATCTCCCTTGTTCTTAAAAATCAGCACCAAAACACTTCTCCTCCATTCCTCAGGCATCCTCTCACTCTCTAAGACCTCGTTGAACAACCTAGTTAAAAACTCTACTGCCATCTCTCCTAGACACTTCCATACCTCCACTGGTATGTCATCAGGACCAACCACCTTTCCTCTCTGCATTCTCTTCAAAGCTCTCCTAACTTCACCCTTGCTAATCCTTTCTACTTCCTGCTCAACAATATTTGCCTCTACTACTCTTCTCTCTCTGTCATTTTCCTCATTCATCAGTTCCTCAAAGTACTCCTTCCATCTTTCCCTCACCCTCTTGTCACCTGTCAACACATTTCCATCTCTATCTTTAATCACTCTAACCTGCTGCACATCCTTACCATCTCTATCCCTCTGCCTCACCAACTGATACAAATTCCTCTCACCTTCCTTACTATCTAACCTTGCATACATGTCCTCATAAGCTTTCTGTTTGGCCTTTGACACCTCTATCTTAACCTCACACTGCATCTCCCTATATTCCTGTCTACTTTCCTCTGTCCTCTCACTGTCCCACTTCTTCCTAGCTAACCTCTTCTTCTGGATACTCTCCTGAACTTCTTCATTCCACCACCAAGTCTCCTTGTCTTCTTTTCTCCTTCCAGATGACACACCTAGCACCTTCCTACCTCTCTCCCTGATCACTTTGGCTGTAGTAGTCCAGTCATCTGGAAGCACCTCCTGACCACCTAAAGCCTGTCTCAACTCCTCCCTGAAAACCGCACAGCACTCTTCCTTTTCCAACTTCCACCACTTTGTCTTCTGCTCTGCCTTTGCTCTCTTCATCTTCCTCACCACCAGAGTCATCTTACACACCACCATCCTATGCTGTCTAGCTACACTCTCTCCTACCACTACTTTGCAATCGCTAATCTCCATCAGATTACAGTGTCTACATAAGATATAGTCCACCTGTGTGCTCCTGCCACCACTCTTATATGTCACCCTGTGTTCCTGCCTCTTCTGAAAGTATGTGTTCACCACAGCCATCTCCATACTTTTAGCAAAGTCTACCAACCTCTGTCCTTCTGGGTTCCTTACCTGAAGACCAAACCTGCCCATCACTTCCTCATCCCCACTATTCCTTTCACCAACATGTCCATTAAAGTCTGCCCCTATCACCACTCTCTCACATCTGGGAACACTCTGCATCACTTCCTCAAGCTCGCTCCAGAATCTGTCTTTCTCCTCTTGCTCACAACCTACTTGTGGAGCGTAAGCACTAACAACATTCAACATCACACCTTCGATTTCCAGCTTCAGACTCATCAACCTATCTGACACTCTCTTTACCTCCAGAACATTCTTCACAAACTCCTCCTTTAGGATCACTCCTACTCCATTTCTCTTCCTGTCCACACCATGATAAAACAGTTTAAACCCTGCTCCAATGCTTCTAGCCTTGCTCCCTTTCCACCTGGTCTCCTGGACACACAGAATGTCAACTTTCCTCCTCTGCATCATATCTACCAGCTCTCTGCCTTTACCTGTCATCATACCAACATTCAAAGTCCCTACTTTCAGACCTAAACTCCTGCCTTTCCTCTTCTCTCTCTGCCTACGGACATGCCTTCCTCCTCTAACACACCTTCCTCCTCTCCTTCTTCGACCAACAGTAGCCCAATTTCCACCAGTGCCCTGTAGGTCAACGGCACCGATGGTGGTCGTTGTTAACCCGGGCCCCGACCGATCCGGTATCGAAGTCATGTTAGTGATTCGCATATTGAATTTGGCAAAAGTTTTGCCCTTCCTGACACAACCCTCTCTATTTATCTGGGCTTGGGACCGGCACAAAAAGTACACTGGCTTGTGACCTCCTGTGGCTAGATTTTTGGTAATATAGTGTATCATTAACTAAAAGGAATTTGAAATTAATTTAAAGCATTATTTTAATATATAGTATATTAAGGGTGGTATAATACTAAACTACCACAGTAGCAAAGACAGTCATGAGGCGGTATCATACTTTGATAACACTTTATTTGTAAATCTACATCCGGATATCTGTAAAGTTGCTTTTTACTGTATGTCTACGTACTGTCTATTTACTTACAGATTGCTTACTGGCACCAAGGAAAGGGATCACATCAGTCTGGTTTTTAGTTCTTTTGGGCAACTTTTACATGTGCTTTATAAATTAAACTTGCTTACTTATTTACTTAAAAATATAGAAATTAATTTGTAATATTTATTTTTTATTTGTTTACCTTCAGTAACTTCTTCCTATAGTTGATATGTAGCTCAATATTACATTTCTTAAATCTGCAATCATTGTGCAGAAGTAATTCCTACAGGTTGGTCAAGTATAAAAGCTGTTTGCAAACCTTGGTGCAGTCCAGCAAACTGATCTCCAGCCCACCTGAAACTCGATATACAGTACCTAGTGTGAAAAGCAATGGGCATCAAGGCCTGGGCATCAAATGATATGGTTGGTTGAACTTTACATAGAAAGACATTATAATCAGAGGAGACAATATGTCTACTTTGTTCATGGATGGACGCAGCAATTCAAGCACAAATAACTACAACTAGTGATTTTTAGCTTCTAATTATGATTCATTCATTCATTTATCTGTAGTAAGCACCTGTATTTATAGCATCTTCAGTCACAGTGGATCCAGAGCCTATCCCGGCAACATTGGGCGCAAGGCGGGAGAAACCACTCCGGTTGGGACGGCAGTCCATTGCAGGGCACCATGCGCTCACATTCACATCTAGGGGCAATCTAGCATAGCCAGTCTGCCTACCTGCATGTTTTTGGATAATTGGGGAAAACCGGAGAACCCAGAGGAAACCCACGTGAACACGGGGAGAATGTGTGAAACTCCACTCAGACAGGATTGACCCTAGGACCATAAAGCTGAAAGATGGCAATGCTACCTGCTCCACCACTAGCTTCTAATTATTGATAACTAAAACCTACTTTATGTGCCCTGCGATGGACTGGCACCACGTCCAGGGTGTCCCGCGCCTATGCTCGATTCTCCCTGGTATAGGCTCCAGGTTCCCCGCGACCCAGTAAGGATAAGCAGTATAGAAAATGAATGGATGGATGGGTAAAACCTACTTTAGAATTTGGAACATATTTTGTACTATTAGTGACTTATAAGCTCTTAAATGATAAACAAGACTACCATTGAAAATTCAATTCCAAGATGTCTGCTTGACTTTCTTCTGTGTGACTGAAGCAGGATGGGCGTCTGATTGTTCTGCTGCTTGTTATGACGTGTAGTTAACAGCTACTGTGGAGTCAAATCTTTATACATTGACATGGTTTTATTATTAAATAATAAAATAAAAAGTATGGTCTTTCCTAGCATAGCAAGTACATTGGGACGATAATGCATTGTAAACATGCAGTATGTTAAAGTGGTAGCAGGTTGGTTACAAATGTAATAACGATTTAATTCATTTTAAAATGTAAAACATTGTGCAAATGTGTTCAAATGTTACATACATAAACGTTCAAAGTTAGAAAGCCTATATGCAAGATATACAGGTCATATTTTGTGTGTCACAGTGGTCTTCATAAGGTTTAGTCAAGTGTGCTAATTTGTTTTGTCTAGGGAGACCATATGTCCTCTTTTTCGTGGACATGTTCTCTTTTTCGGACCATAAAAAAAAAAGCATCCGGCTGGGATTTTTAAATTTGAGAAAATGTCCAGGATTCAGCTTTAGTTTCATTATTATGTGCTAATGGACCATTATGGTCTAATACTGCATCATGTGTGCGCATATTTGCATTGCTTTAACCACTCTTTGTAATTCCTGCCTTCTTGCACATCAATTGGTCAATTATAAAGGGCTTGCAGCAACTACTGGCCAAATTCCTGCCTCTCAACCATTAGGCTACTCTCAGCGAACGCGAATCGCTGTTGTGTACAGCGTCAAACAGTTGCTTGACAATATACAGCAAATGACAGCTGTCCTGAGTCAAAACAATAACATGGCCATTTAAGGTCATTTTTAATTTCATGTTATCACATTGCTTCGATTACATGGCCATTAAAATGTGTAAATGATGGCAGAAGGTACTCTCATGGCATCTAATATTTTATTTTATTCCATGGATATTGAAAAGAATATAGGAAAAAATGTAAACCATGAAACCAATTATATATATATATATATATATATATATATATATATATATATATATATATATATATATATATATATATATATATATAGTGTATTAAAGTTTGCATGCATTTTTTTTTTTTTTTTGGAAAACCAGAATATGGTCACTCTAGTTTTGTCTATCTTGCTAACCACTGTTTAGGCCATTAACTTCTAGGCTATTAGTCAGCTACAGAGTGAAAACTCTTAATAATTTCTTAATCATCATCTTAATCATTTCAGGATCCCAGGTTATCACACTTTATTTCATACCCTTAATGATTCTAGCATTTTCAATCCTGTGATTCAATCCTGATTTTAATCTGTCCCAGAGTCGTGTTTTCGACCAGGCTCCTGTCTACAACAGGATGAGATGAGAGAAAGTGTCATCCTACATATTGCCTGTTATCAACAAGTACTGCTGGGAACTCAGCTGCAAAGCACACAAGCGTGGGTATACACACATGCGAGCGCACTAGTCACAAAGAGTGTCTCAAGGCTGTTGCTGCAAGGAACAGTAAATGCCTCAAAAACAAAGAACATTGTACAGGACTGGAAATAGAGCACTTCCATGGTTTCTTTTATTCTTCTCTGACACACTGCTTAACTGTACAACAATGGTTGTATTTTTACAATAGGCTTCTATTACAAAGAAGATTGGATGAAAAATCCGAAGAAGATGAATATGGTTCCATTCATTTGGATCTTTTCTCCTTTAATTTTTCTTCTTTGTCACTTTACACACACTTCTTCTAATATACATGCTCACACATTCATTCATTAATTCGTCCATTCATCTACAGGTGCATCTCAATAAATTAGAATGTCGTGGAAAAGTTCATTTATTTCAGTAATTCAGCTCAAATTGTGAAACTCGTGTATTAAATAAATTCAATGCACACAGACTGAAGTAGTTTAAGTCTTTGGTTCTTTTAATTATGATGATTTTGGCTCACATTTAACAAAAACCCACCAATTCACTATCTCAACAAATTAGAATACTTCATAAGACCAATAAAAAACATTTTTAGTGAATTGTTGGCCTTCTGGAAAGTATGTTCATTTACTGTACATGTACTCAATACTTGGTAGGGGCTCCTTTTGCTTTAATTACTGCCTAAATTCGGCGTGGCATGGAGGTGATCAGTTTGTGGCACTGCTGAGGTGGTATGGAAGCCCAGGTTTCTTTGACAGTGGTCTTCAGCTCATCTGCATTTTTTGGTCTCTTGTTTCTCATTTTCCTCTTGACAATACCCCATAGATTCTCTATGGGGTTCAGGTGTGGTGAGTTTTCTGGCCAGTCAAGCACACCAACACCATGGTCATTTAACCAACTTTTGGTGCTTTTGGCAGTGTGGGCAGGTGCCAAATCCTGCTGGAAAATGAAATCAGCATCTTCAAAAAGCTGGTCAGCAGAAGGAAGCATGAAGTGCTCCAAAATTTCTTAGTAAACAGGTGCAGTGACTTTGGTTTTCAAAAAACACAATGGACCAACACCAGCAGATGACATTGCACCCCAAATCATCACAGACTGTGGAAACTTAACACTGGACTTCAAGCAACTTGGGCTATGAGCTTCTCCACCCTTCCTCCAGACTCTAGGACCTTGGTTTCCAAATGAAATACAAAACTTGCTCTCATCTGAAAAAAGGACTTTGGACCACTGGGCAACAGTCCAGTTTTTCTTCTCCTTTGCCCAGGTAAGACGCCTCTGACGTTGTCTGTGGTTCAGGAGTGGCTTAACAAGAGGAATACAACAACTGTAGCCAAATTCCTTGACACGTCTGTGTGTGGTGGCTCTTGATGCCTTGACCCCAGCCTTCACAAGTCCATTCCTTGTGAAGTTCACTCAAATTCTTGAAGCGATTTTGCTTGACAATCCTCATAAGGCTGCGGTTCTCTCAGTTGGTTGTGCATCTTTTCCTTCCACACTTTTTCCTTCCACTCAACTTTCTGTTAACATGCTTGGATACAGCACTCTGTGAACAGCCAGCTTCTTTGGCAATGAATGCTTGTGGCTTACCTAGTGAACCAAACTGAGAGACCATTTTGAAGGCTCAGGAAACCTTTGCAGGTGTTTTGAGTTGATTAGCTGATTGGCATGTCACCATATTCTAATTTGTTGAGATAGTGAATTGGTGGGTTTTTGTTAAATGTGAGCCAAAATCATCACAATTAAAAGAACCAAAGACTTAAACTACTTCAGTCTGTGTGCATTGAATTTATTTAATACACAAGTTTCACTATTTGAGTTGAATTACTGAAATAAATGAACTTTTCCATGACATTCTAATTTATTGAGATGCACCTGTATAGTACTTTCTGCTGGTCAGGGTCACAGTAGAGCCGGAGCCTATCCTGGGAGCACTGTGCACAAGGTCGGATTACACCCTGGATGGGACGTCATCCATCACAAGGCACTATTCATTCACACATTCAACTCCTTGGGGCAATTTAGTCTTGCCAATCCACCTACCAGCATGTTTTTGGGAGGTGGGAGGAAACAGAAGAAACCAGAGGAGTTACATATAGACAGTAATCCGAGCTCAGGGAGTCTGGAACTACAGTATGAAGTGGCAACAAGGTCATGGTGCTGCACCACCATGCTTCCTGGCTCACATACACTTTAATTCAGGTTGCTTGTTGCAATTTCCTCAGGTGCATGAGTTCAAATTCATAACCCTATGACAGCTGGTATCAGCAGAAATTCCTATTGTCATATGTTAACAAGATAGAGCTGATATAACATAATCTCTTTCTATTAGGTATGGGAGTGCCAGTTCCCCAATCGCACATGGCATCTGAGTGTCTTCTTATGTCTGATCTGTAGCTCTGTGGCTATGATTAATCTGAACTCTTGCAAAGCTTTGATATTAATACTGTTTGTGTGTCTATCTGGCTTCTACAGAAATCTTATCAAAAGCAATATGAGGTAAGCCAAGACAGTCCGGATGGAGTGAAGGATGGTGGGGATTAACAAAGGAATGTCACACTTGCATTCAGTCCAGGAACATAATCTTTCTAGTTCAATATAGGCCTTCATAGAGCAAGAAACACTTGGTGAATCAGTGTGTTTTCATATTCTTGTGCTTATGGTGTTCAAGCTCTTGGTTGTTTTAATCTTTTAAGTGACCTCTGAAGGATGAATGCCAAGAAAGAATGCAAATAAAGTGCATCTTGTAGTTGGGGTATTGAGAGAGTGAGCCATGAGAGAGTGAGCCATTAACCCCTCAAATTCAAAGACTTCCAAATCTTCAAAATAAAAACTGCTAGACGAATACAAAGTCGCATACACAATGGAATCATTTCTTTTAAATCTTACACTAAACTGTTACTATTTTCTTTACTATTCTACCTTTCTTTCATATATATATATATATATATATATATATATATATATATATATATATATATATATATATATATATATATATATATATATACACACACACACCATGATTACCACACCTCAAGACATTGTTCAGATGTTTTATTTCAAGACATTTGTCAGGTTTTTGTCCTTAAAAAGCTTTTGTGTGTGGAACTAATTTATTACGCATCCCATCTCAAGTCTCCGTTGCTAATTCCATAACGTCATTTTAGAGCTAGTAACGGAGGCTTGAGCCACTGAGATGCAGTTATTGGAGAGAGAGCCTACTTGTTCACAGGGTTTTTATTTTTTTATTACTGCAGAAAATACAACGAATAAATAAATAAATATTGATACTTGTTCACCAGATTATCTCTTTCTTTTTCCTTGCCCTCTCTCTTTCCAGTAACTGCATATCAGTGGCTCAAGCCTCCACTCTGCCTCGTGGCCGCATTACCACCTCGGGTGCGCATTATTTTTCTAATAGTTCAGCAGCCCCTCGTCAATTATTCCTTACTTATTTCTGGTCATAGTTTTCTGTCATTTTGTTTGTTAGATCTGTGTGCCGTGGTGGACAGCAGGCTAACTTTTCCATTATTTCAGTTACCTTGGTGAAGTGATATGGATTTGACTGGAACTACTTTAGCTGTGCATTTACTCAAAAAAATAATCGCACATCTCAGAACATCTGTCAGCCAGTCAGAATCGAGAATTGAACAGCACTGTGGTATAAATAAATAAACAAACAAATACATAAATATATGTACATTTATGCATTATATTTATGCAGCATTTCATCTAGGTACTGTAGTTCACACACTGTCATCAGTCCAGTGCAATTTGCCCTGTGATCATGCATCAGAAGGTCCAAAAGTATACAAATGACACATTTAACTGGCCTTGACCAACAACAATATGCATATATGATTCTTTAATAGGTATGTGCAACCTGTGCATTGTAATTGTTACTTGTTTCACATACACACAAAACATAAAGGATATGATATATAAATCTGTACCTCCTGACAGAGGCAACCAGGAAATTTGGGCTGAAATATCCTGTTACTTAGCAGAATTCATGATGCCATCAGTATTCAGAAGAATCCCTGAACAACCAGCCACAAAACAACCCCAAAGCACCAGTGATCAAACACCAGATTTCACACTGTGTCATGTGAGGAAAGGGCAGGCAGATGCAAAGGCATGTAGACCGTAGAGGAGTTTATTGTGATCGGGGCAGATAAATCCAAAACATTAGGCAATAATCAGATCCAGAAAGCAGGCAATAGTCAGACAGTCAACAAACAGAATATCAAAGGCAAGACAGTATTAAAAAAAACACTAGGCAAAACAGAAAAGAACAGAACCATGAGCAGAGAGATAAACACACTTGGTATCATCACAAACACAAGGCCAGGCACATATACTTCACAAAGAGTGAGTGAAATGAAAGTGCTTATATACTGTGGCTGTGATTGTGCTGTGAATTGGATGCAGGTGTTTGTGATCAAAAAGAAGGTGAGAGTGAATGTGTCCATGTGTGAGTGTTCTGGGAGTTGTAGTCTGTGGCGGCCATGTTTGTAGAGTGCGGTGCAGGCTGGGAAGTGGAGTTCGTGGTGTGAGTAGACCTCACATGCTGGATGTACTTTTCCTTGTATGCATTTCCCTTTTATTGCCCAACATTCTGATGGTGTACATGACCAAAATATTTTCATCTCATCTGACCATAAGGCAAAATGCCAATTATGAGATGCTCTCAGAAAGGGCTCTTTTCTTGCAATGCTTCCAAACAGCTTGTTGTTATGGACGTAGCGTTTAACAGTTGATTTGGAAACTTGACAACCACAAGAATCAACTATGCTGTGTAATGTTTGTGCTCTTTTCCCCTCCTTTACCATTCTCCTCATTGTGTTGAGGGACATTGTACTCAAGCATCCAGTTCCTGACAAATAACCATCTGTTCTTTGTCTTTTCTATTGTAATAGAAGAGAAATTTTCTATGTATGGAACCTCATATGTATACCCCATGGAAACAGAACAAGGTTAAAGATTTAGATAGCAAATGAAAAATAATATTAATTTGTTCCTAGGAGTTTCTGTCAAGAATTGTGTCAGAAGATTTATTTATTTATTTAAAACCAAGCTCTTTAAGATAAAAAAAAAAAAATATGTGAAGACTGAATACATGGAAAATGATGAATGCAAAAGAAAGAGAAAATACACTTTCAAGAGGTCTGGGCATCTTTATGGGTTTTTGGGGGTCAAAGTAATTTGCATGTTTTTGGTTGAGTCATTTTGGTAGAGTCACCTCTCAGTCATGAAGTCAAATAAAAGTATAAATATATATATATATATTTTTTTTTTCCCGAAAAAAAACAAGAATGATTTTTATCTTAAGACCTCACTTACAATTTCACAGTGAGTTGCCTTGAAGGAATTTAAGTTTAAGTCTGTGCGGCTGTGTAGAAAAGCAATACAATCTATACACTCATGGGCTTGTAATCATTTAGTGCAAATCTTCAACAGTGAGGGCAGACACATACGCACACACACACATACACACACACACACACACACACCGCATATATTATGGTCCTTTTTAAGGAAAGAGAAACCTTATTACATAACTACAGTAAAATAAAGGCTTAAGTTCCACCAGTACTAAGTATTCTCTCAAAAGTATTCTCCAATCCCACTGTTATAGCCTGTTATGCTGTATTTGAAAGTACACAGAGCATGAACACATGCTACTTTGCTCTCTAATGAGCCAGTTCTTGTTGCAATGACAGCAGCTAAAAATGAACCACATTAGAATCCAAGATCAAAGATATTACATCTCACTATCTGCTTTAATGTTTTATGAATCTTGGCTTGTACTGAAGAGTCAATAATAACACACCACCTTCTTTCACAAGATTGGAAAAAAACAAGCAAAGCCAGGTTGTTGTTAAATGAAGCTAGGCAAAGAAAATGTAGATTGCATGCATTTCCTGGCTGTGTTGTTATATATGTACTATTTGTACTTCACTTTAAAATTTTTTTATTTTTATTTTATTCAAATGAATGAGGTATGTACTTGGTCTAATGTGTTATATTACTTTTGAATGGAGCGCAAAAATAGAAGGAAACGCTGCCACATTTCTTTATCTGACAAGAACAACAGTCAATATTTATTTGTTAGTTGTGTGCCATAGGAATACACACAAATCAAATAAATACAGTGGATATAAGTCTACACACCCCTGTTAAAATGGCAGGTTTTTGTGATGTAAAAAAAAAGAAAAAAAGAAACCAAGATAAATAATACTGCGTGCCCGGAGTCCCCTGTCCATGTGTGTGTGTGTGATTGTGCCCTGTAATGGGTTGGCACCCTGTCTAGGGTGCTTTGTGCCCGGAGTCCCCTGGGATAGGCTCCAGGCTCCCCCACGACCCCGTGTAGGATAAGAGGTGCAGAAAATGTATGTATGTATGTATTATTTAGTATGAATTATTCAATACAAAACTACATTGAAACTCATGCAAGTCTGAACCTGCACACCCCTTAACTAATACTTAGTTGATGCACCTTTTTATCACAGCATTCAATCTTTTAAGAGTCAGTCAGTTTGGCACATCTTGACTCAGGTCACCCCAGAGACTGTTGATTGGATTTAGATCTGGACTCTGGCCGGGCCATTCCAAAAGCTTGAACTTGTTTTGGTGAAGCCATTCCTTTGTTGATTTGGAGGTTTGCTTTGGGTCGTTGTCATTCTGAAAAGTGAAATTCCTCTTCATCTGAAGTGTTTTAGCAGAAGCCTTATGGTTTTGTGCCAAAATTGACTGGTATTTGGAGCTATTCATGATTCCCTCCACCCTGATTAAAGCTCCAGCTCCAGTTGAAGAAAAATAGCCTGAAATTATGATGCTGCCACCACCATGCTTCCCAGTGGGGATGCTGTTCTTTTGGTGATGTGCTGTGTTATTTTTTTGTGTGCTAAACATATCTTTTGGTATTATGCACAAAAAGTGATCTCATCAGACCACAACACATTATTCCACATGGTTTTGGGAGATTGGATGTATTTTCTATTTATTTTTTTGGTTAAAAATGCCACCCTACCCCATAGCCCAGAGATATGAAGAAATCGGGAGACTGTTGTCACATGTAAGGAGCAACCAGTACTCGCCAGAAATTGCTGCAATTTTTTAAAATGTTGCTGTAGGCCTCTTGGCAGCCTCCCTGACCAGCTATCGTCTCATCAATTTTAAAGGGATGTCCTGTTCTTAGTAATGTCACTGTCGTGACATACTTTCTCCACTTGTTGATTATTGTCTTTACAGTGATCCATGGTGTATCCAGTGCCTTGGAATTTTTTTGTAACCCTCTCCTGACTGATGTTTTTTCCACAATGAGATCCCGTACCTGCTTTGTAAGCTGTTTGTGGCCCATGGCTTTTCCAGTTTGATGATACCAAGAAGATGTCAGGAAAATCCTATAGGAACAGCTATACTTTATTTGGGGTTAATCAATCACTTTAATTGATGGCAGGTGTATACTAATTAGTATTTAACACGAGTTTGAATGTGATTGGTTGATTCTGAACACTGCCACATTCCCAATTATAAAAGGGTGTGCACACTTATGCAAGCTGGGTTCTGGAAGATTTTTTGTGTTTCTTTTTCCCCCAAAAGCATTTCCGGGTGTTTGTCACTTGATATTTATGTGCTGCAATGTCACAATAAAGGTGAAAAAGGTTCTGACATGATTTAACTTATTTTAAAAAATGTTTACATCACAAAAACCTGCCATTTTAACAAGAGTGTATAGACTTTTTATATCCACTGTACCAAAAAAAAAAAAAAGAAAGAAAACTGTATGCTGTGTATGTTGACATTACTGTATATGGTATGAATTCATTAGAATTCAATCTTAAATGCTATAAACATTAGATTTTTATTTGTATGTACACATTAGTTAATATGGCAACTGTAATAAAACATACAGTCAGCTGTTTACAAATATACTTACAATCAGTGAACAATAAAAATTACAATAAAATACTTAATCATTCATAAATATGTTTACATTGGGTTTTATGTACCAAATTAATCTATACATCACATATAATTCAACATCATTACAATGTTGTGCTTGTTCTTTATTCTGCCACATCTTCCAAATTAGATTTTATATATATATATATATATATATATATATATATATATATATATATATATATATATATATGTATATATATATATATATATATATATATATATATATATATATATATATATATATATACACACACACACACACACACACACACACACACACACACACACACATATATATATATATATATATATATTGGTATATATTATAATATTATATATACATATAATATTATATATATATTGATACAATTTGTGCAGTTTTATAGGAAAATGAGCTGGTAAGTTTTATTGAGCATCTTGCAGAACCACCCACAGTTCTTCTGGAGACTTTGACTTTCGCAATTGCTTCTTATTTTCGGAGAAAATCCCGGCAGCTTTCATTGTGTTTTTGTCTGAAAAGTGGTCTCGTACGTAATATGCTACTTTCTTTATTGACATACAAACATTTTTCTGTAACATTTAATTTTGTGCTAGAAAACTGATGCTTGGGAATCTAATATGTTTTTTGTACTGACTTGATAAAGTAGATAATAATGAAATATAAAATGAAAAAAGAGTTTCTGTGTTAGTATGGTAAAGTCTCCCCCTTCTGCTGGAAGTAGCCACTTTGTAGGATGTAGTTAATAGGCACTTCTGAAGTTCAGAGGGGAAGTTGACAAAGTGAATGTAAGGGTGGCTGATTGGCTGCCACATCCAGTAAAAATGCATCCAGCTGCCACAAATGGCACACAGCCTAGTGTAAGACATTAATTTCACTCATGTCTGCATTAAAAGCAATGATTTTCCCAGATAATCTACTTAGGAGCTATATTCATGAATAAAATACAAGCACTCAAGTTCCCCTGGTATTACTTAGACCTGCTTAATCAACCTCAGTACATACATTACATAAAACCTATATACTAGTGTAACTAATGGCTACTCATTTCTTATTACAGAAGAAGAAAAACAGCTAATGGCATCAGAATAGTTGTCAATTATTGATCAAGACCAACAGCTCACATACTTGTGTATTTTTAACATAACACTTGCTTTTAAAAAAAATGTTTTAAAGAATTCAGATTTTACCCAAAAGCAACAGGTTAGTGAAAAAGTCAATCCAAGCCCAGAGGTAAGCATTGGAGGGTCTTTGGTCACATGCACTGACCATTTACTTTTACATTTATGACATTTGGTAGACACACTTATCCAGGGCGACTTACAAATGTGCTTTGATGTCTCTATCAATAAATACATCCTGATACTAATTCACTAGGTCACAGACTAAGCATACTATCAGACTAAAAAAACTCTGTTCGGGAGGTAATATGGTAAGAAAAGCACACAGAAAACACATTTTTAAATTAAAGTGCTAATTTAAGTACTTCAGGAAGAGGTAGGTCTTTAGATGTTATTTGAAGCCTGCCAGTGACTCAGCTGTTCAGACATCTAGGGGAAGTTCATTCCACCACCTACTGTAGGTGCCAGAACAGAGAAGACTCTTGATGCATGCTTTCCTTGTACCCTGAGAGATGGTGGGTCCAGTCGAGCAGTGCTAGAGCATCAGAGAGAGTGTGATGCAGTGCAGCGGGTGTGATAAGTGCCTTAAAGTAGGTGGGTGCTGGTCTGTCTTTGGCTTCAGCATCAGTGTTGTGATGCGGGTGGCTACAGTAAGACAGTGGAGGGAGCGTGGCAATGGGGTGGTGTGGGAGAACTTGGGAAGGTGGAAAACAAGTCATGCAGCTGCATTCTGGATCAGTTGCAGAGGTTGAATGCAGTGCAGAAGCAGACCTGTCAGGAGCGAGGTGCAGTAGTCCAGCTTCAAAATGATAAGGGACTGAACAAGCACCTGAGTGGCCTGTGTGGATAGAAATGGACAAATCCTTCTGATGTTGTAAAGGAGTAATCGGCACGAGCGTGTCAGATTAGCAGTGTGAGAGAAAAAGGATAGTTGATTGTCCAACATTATCCCCTTGAAGTTAAAATTTTGTGTTCAGTTATTCATCTTAAAGCATTTATAATGCATTACTTAGTACGTGAGGACACAGTGGCTTAGTGGTTAGCACGTTTGCCTCGCACCTCTGGGGTTGGGGGTTCAATTCCTGCCTCTCTCCTGTGTGTGCAGAGTTTGCATGTTCTCCCTGTGCTTCAGGAGTTTCCTCTTGGTACTCTGGTTTCCTCCTCCAGTCCAAAGCCATGCACTGTAGGCTGACTGAAATCTCTAAATTGTCCATTGTGTGTGATTGTGCCCTGTGATGGGTTGGCACCCTGTCTAGGGTGCTTTGTGCCCGGAGTCCCCTGGGATAGGCTCCAGGCTCCCCCACGACCATGTGTAGGGTAAGAGGTGCAGAAAATGGATGCATGTATGTATTATTTAGTATGAATTATTCAATACAAAACTACATTGAAACTCATGCAAGTCTGAACCTGCTGACATGTCCTTCAAGTTCAACGGCCTCAGAATGCTTCATACTTAGATGATGTTTGGCTGGCTTCCATAAACTTTATGATGTAATTGCGAAGCAAACAGCCATAGTGTGGAGGCTTCACTCGCTGTGCTGTGCACATGGCAACAGGGTGAACTCCGTGGACAAGCAGAGAGTATGCAAGCTTCTAAGCTCACGAAGATGGTTTCGTCAACACTTGCAAATGTCGTCTAGGCATTAAGTATGCTGAGGCGTTAAGAGGTTCACCACTGAGCTACCACTGCCCTATTCTGACGTTTATTTATGTAACTTCAGTTAAATGAAATATGTGACTTTTTATCTCACTATATACACAGACAGCTGCAGACACTGTCACACTGGCAATCAGTAGCGTTACATAACGGCTGAAGTTGGGGGAAAGGACATTGCCTACTCTTCTCCCTCTTCACCAGTATACATACACAGACTCTATCTGTTTCTGTGTTGTTTACACTCTTCCACCATCTCTCTGTCACCTCCATGTTTTCTGTTTATTTTTAAGCCTCAAGGGGTTTCAGGCATCAAGCTGCAGCACCAAGAACTCAGAGCCAAAATACTTCTGAATTCTGCATTCCCTTTTCCGTCCTCAGCCTACGAGTTATTTTAATAAATCTTCTCAAATCTGTTTCAGGTGTGGTGCATGCCGTGTAATATTCTACTAGATTTTTTTTTAAAAAACGGGTTAGCCTACTTGAAAAAACACATCTGGTGATAATCGGAAACATAAGCGCCTCCATACTAGGCTAAGCAACCTTCTTAGCAGTTCCTTTTTGGAAAATATCCTCACAGCTTCTCTAAGAATCTAAATTAGTACTGTTACTGTTGCCTTCTTTGAAAATTGTGAAATAATATTGTGTTCTATGGTTATCATACTGTAATAGACTCATAAGGATATAAAACAAGGATCTGTGTTACGTAGTAGTTTAGAAGCTAAACAGCTGTAACTTCATCCATGTAAATTCTGGGCTCGACACTGCGGAATCAAAAAAGGTTTATCATGGACAACAAATCAGTAAGACAATCATGCAGTCCATTTGTCAGCAATGTTTGCAAGAGTTTCAGTAAGGGATATGAGTTTAGCTTGTTTAGTATTATGGGTTTGTTCAAACAGAGTTGTGACAATTGCAGCAAATCCACTAAATCCTTGTGATCCAGCAACAGTGTCGCCTTCTGTGCCCAAAAGCTGTCCCTCTGCTGCATATGTGTGTGTGTGTGTGTGTGTGTGTGTGTGTGTGTGTGTGTGTGTGTGTGTGTGTGTGTGTGTGCTTGGACAAGCACTTTCTTTTTGTAACTGGAGAATGATGATGGCAGTATCCCAAGAGAATAGGAGTTTGAGTAGATAAGCTGTTGATTGTACTTTTTCTGACTCTCTGAAACACGCACACACACACACACACACACACACACACACACACACACACACACACACACACACACACACACACACACACACACACACACACACACTTACTTTGTTGGCTGCATGATTTGGCTTATATTCTTGTTGAAAAGGCATATTGCTTTATAACCATGTGGGGCACTTCATACACACCTTCTAGTATGTGTTGATTTCTTTTCAACATTATAAATTCACCACAGCACTACCTTTTAATATCATGTGTGGTTATTTAATAAAACATTAAAAACTCCATTGCAAAGCACTGGAAATATAAACCTGAAATATCCAAATATTCATATTAAATGTTACATTTCAAGAGGCATCCTAAACCAAAAAGTCTACTTCGGCATATCAGGTTCACTGTTCATACTACCAACCAGTTCCCAACACACAAATATGCACATGAATATGGATATATAGATACAGGTGGGCAACAATAGGAATTTTTTTTATTTTATTGCGCTACTCAATTTCAGTCCACAATTCCCGATTCTTTTTTTTTTTAAAGAAAGGGGCAAGGTGGTGAATTATAAAGGCTCCTTCATATCCACAGAAACAATTAAAACTCGATTCGTTAAATGAGCCTGGGGAGAGCCTGAAGCTGAAGATAAAAAAATGGCAAATTCATCACCATCATTTAAAATCCATAAATTATTAATGAAAAGAATCAATCTCAGTTAAAGTTCACTTTAGGAAACCAGCAGGCCTGGATGAGAAGAATGGATATCTATTCAAAAGCCCCCAGATAGACCAAACGTCTTCTTCTTCTGATTGCAATGGCTGTTTCAAATGTTGAAGTCATACATTATTACCAGACTGTGATTGATACAGCTCCTTTCAATTAGTTTTCACACATACTTGGAACTCTACTATCATGGTAGTGATAGCTCTGTGCTAGTCATTGCTCTAAGATTGGGTTGGATTTTGCATTAAGAGAAAATTTATTTTGGATAAATGTATAAGATTTAATTTCTGGTGTGTCTATCTGATATGCACAGCTCATATTTTCCCTGATGCTTTGACCTCCTTCTAGAGGCCTAGAAGTTTGAGATGGGAGCCACTCTTCTAGCTTAGGGGTCTCAGTCCTGAGTCTTCCTATCACCAATGGGGTGAATTTGGTTTTAATTCCTCCACATTCTTTCTAGTTTCTTATTTGGCCTCTGATATTTCTCTAGCTTCTAATATACACTCCTTTGGATGTTATCATCACTCGTGATTGCCACTTTTGTGACCACTGCTGTTGTATCTATAATTATAATGTTTGGTTGGTTTAATATTACTTGATTATGTGTCAGGATATGGATGTCCCACAAGATCTTAGCTTTGTTTTTTATGACTTTCTGTTGTCCCTCTCATGAGGACATGGAGTGTACAACCCATATACCTTGCAGATGCACCTGTATACAAGCTACATATAGCACTCCTTCCTGCATCGTACTATGCTACTAATGTCTGGATTGTCTCAGTGTCATCTTTACACAGACTGCATGTTGGCGTCATATTTTAAATCATACACCCCTTCTTTGATTGACTTTGAGCTAACTACTAATTCTTGCACAGCTATGATCACTGCCTCTGAATCTTTTACTCCTGGGCTTTTCAATCCACTTGTGGGATGTTCCCATGTCAGCTCTCCATGATATCTGGCAGTGGAAACTTGCATGGAGGCACTCATAGCAGCTCATCATTTGGGCTCATGTCTTTAATGTGGATTTCCTTCCTACCTACCTACCTACCTACCTATCTATCTATCTATCTATCTATCTATCTATCGATCTATCAATCTATCAATCTATCAATCTATCTATCTATCTATGCCTATTCCTCATTGACCCATGCCTTAAAATAACCTCACAAACAATCAGTGTGAAGTCTTCCTCCAGATCATACTTTGTGACATTACTTAACCTGACATTGCTGAGCCCTGCTGGTCTGTTTATCTGGTTTGCTCTTCTGTTTGTTCAGTTCTCTTCTTAATTTATTCTTGTTACCTATTTTATTTTATTTTTAGTTTGCTGATCACATGACCTACTGCATGTTTATGGGGAAATATTTTTACCCAATTTATTTGGGCAGAGAAGACCTTTTAATAAAAGTCTAAACATGTACTTGTGCTCTCCTGTCGTCCTCCATGACATGGATGCCGCAGTGTTTGATCACCTGCCTTTTGGGAAAGATGGAGCCCTTAAAACAAGAATTTTGCACTGCAGCCAAATTCACCCTGGAATTTCACACACTCGCACACCCCTGCAGATCAGTCACACTAAGCTCACTGGCCAAGAACGTCAGAAAAGTCTGGAAAATAGTGTTTCTACTGTGAACAAGCATTACATCACATCGCTCAGTGACTCATCTGACCTGCTCACAGAACAGCTCTTCATTCAGGAAAGTGCCCTATACAATCTCAGATAAACCACTTTGTATAATGGTCATACTTCCCTATCAGACACTATATTCTCCCTTTCTGTTCCCATAGACATGCGAGAAGCTGGAAACTCCAAACACTGCTCATCAGCTGAAGATTCCTGTTTGTACAACCATTAAAGACTACAATTCACATCCAGTCTCTGGATGGTAAACCAGTTGGTGAGAAAGTCATCATGCATCAGATGGTTCCCCTATGCAAGTGCCCTACATAATTTAAAAAAAAAAAAAAAAAAAAAAAAAAAAAAAAAAAAAAAAAACCTCCCTTGTCACAAAAAACTTGTCACAATAACCAAAATCTCCCAATAACCACATAATTCTGGATTTCCTGTTTTGAACAAGGAATCATGGCATAGCCCCCTGAGTTCCATGATACTGGTATTTCACATCCAATTATAACTATTGCCTCCACATGTATAGAAAGAGGTAGAAGTGTCAGTTAACATCCCAGCCTTGGAATACCTCCCAAAAGAGTATTGATTATTGTGTCCTTAACCAAAACAACTAGGATCTGCTATAATCTTCACAAAACTGTCTCCACAATACCTATAACCTGATTAGAATTAAAGAAGTACACAAATTTAGACGCATTTAGTATGAGTCATATGTAATGTCATATGGCTTGGTCAGTTCCCCCTCAGATTATTCAAGCTTTCCAAGCTTTTTTTTTGATGCAAAGGTACAAGCTGTCGCAGAATGGCCAACACTCAATGCATAAAAGACCTACAATGATTTCTAGGATTCACCAGGCCATTCATTGGGAACTTTAATTCCATAGCTCTGCCCCTACCATCACCTTTAAATTTTTTTTAATCTTTGAACTCTGACCTGTCCAGGCATGGACTCCACAAGACCTCTGAAGGTGTGCTGTGGTATCTGGCACCAAGTCATTAGCAGCAGATCTTTTAAGTCCTGTAAGTTGTGAGGTGGGCCGTCCATAGATCTGACTTGTGTGTCCAGCACATCCCACAGATGCTTGATCGGATTGAGATCTGGGGAATTTGGAGGCCAAGTCAACACCTTGACCTCTTGGTTATGTTCCTCACACCATTCCTGAACAATTTTTGCAGTGTGGCAGGGAGCATTATCCTGCTGTAAGAGCCCCCTGCCATTAGGGAATTATTAGGGAATACTGTTGCCATAAAGGGGTATACTTGGTCTGCAACAATGTTTAGGTAGGTGGTACGTCTCAAAGTAACATCCACATGAATGCCAGGACCCAAGGTTTCCCAGCAGAACATTGCCCAGTGCATCACACTGCCTCCAGTGGCTTGCCTTCTTCCCATAGTGCATCCTGGTGCCCAGGTAAGTGATGCATATGCACCCAGCCATTGACATGATAGATAGTAAAAGAAAACATGATTCATCAGACCAGGCCATCTTCTTCCATTGCTCCATGGTCCTGTTCTAATGCTCACATGCATCACATTGTAGGTGCTTTTGGCAGTGGACAGGGGTCAGCATGGGCACTCTGACTGGTCTGCAGCCACGCCTTTCTATCATAGCCAGCATTAACTTTTTCAGCAATTTGTGCTACAGTAGCTCCTTATGCTTGCCCATTTTTCCTGCTTCCAACTTCGAGAACTGACTGTTCATGTGCTGCTTAATATATCTCACCCCTTGACAGATGCCACTGTAATGAGATAATCAGTGTTATTCATGTCACCTGTCAATGTTTTTATGTTTTAATGTTATGGCTGATAACATTATATATATATATATATATATATATATATATATATATATATATATATATATATATATATATATATATATATATATATAATATAAACCATATATATTTAATTTACGGAGGAATATAATGGAGAGAGAAAGAGAAAGCGCAAGAGAGGAGGTATTCGACTTGAACTTTGAGAGAACTTAGAATGGCACCAATCTCTGTCTACCATTAGCCCAAATTCCGGTGTGCAAAAGAGAGTAATAGACTCACTGCAGCGCTATTACCAACCCACAAGAGGTAGCAGCACATGTACACAGTCTCCAGTATGCAGTTATGGTCACACACATACACATATCGTAATCAAACCTCCAGGAACAAAATAACACAATTTTTCAGCAGTGAGTCAGACCCTTCAGGAACACTGCCTGCGCGATTAATTTCCTGCAGCATGCTGAGCCCTGACAGAACAGTGCCTTACTTTGTCCATTATTAGAGGGATATAGTCTGCTTCCACAGCTGCTTTGCTTTAAGGTGCTGATTGGGAAGGAACTGGAGGGTCAGGCTCTCTCTTATTGTGTGTGTTTAGGGAGAGAAGTGGGGTGCGATTAAACCCCAGCCCTGGCTCAGCACAAGAGAAAGCCACCTTAGTAGTGTACAGCTTAGAACAAAGCTCAGCCTCCCCTCAGAGCCATGGAAACCAGACACAGGGGTTATTAGTGTCACCACGCAGGTGCACTGATACTGCAGTATGTAAATGATTCAACCAAATGCAAATCAAGGCACAGGAATAGTGAGCTTGAGCATCCACATTCAAGATCACATGGTCTTATGAACTAATGCATGTGCGCAAATGTGTGGGCTAGTGCAGGTTACAGTAACAGACTGGAACACGAATATAAATAAACACTGCCAGCATGTTTGGATAAAGGTGATTTCAGACAATGAAATCTTTCTAGAAGTGTCATTTTCTCAGACTTACTCTTCAGTAGTGTGATATTTCTAAGAGATTTGTACAGATAAGAGGGGAAAGAGGTTTAAAGGACTTATAATTGTAACAAGTACAAAATGGTAGTATTTTAGTCTTGAATAAAACAGAAGTGGATTCTGTGGGATCCCATTCCCAATGCACATTTCTAGTGTGAACAAGCTAGCCAAAGTGTCTAACAATGATCAGATGGCATGGACAAGGTAAAGGGTGATGCAGAAACTAAGAAAAAAACAGGAAGTAAACAAGAGAACTCACCCACTAACACCCACTGGTTTGTGCAGTTTAATATTTTCCATACTCAAACAAATATATCTGATTCAGCTCATCGGCTAATTACCAAACACTTCATGAGTCGAATCAGGTGTGTTAAATGAAGGAAAACATTAAGCTGTGCAAAGCAGCAGGTGGCAAATGTTGTGATTGGGCACTGCTGTTGCAGTAAATTTCTGTCAGTTATCAGAATTATGATAACAAAGAGGGAATATGGTGCATCAAATAAGGAATAGATATCATTTCGATAGACTAGTAGTAGTTCTTAGTAGTATGTCTAACATCCATAGATTTAACAGTATAGCTTTCTGTTGGTTATGTGAGCTTGAATACCTTATCCTTATTACAGCTTAGTTCTATGCAGCCAACAGTGTCCTCTGCTGGTGTCGAAATAAATTGCCACACTTTATATACACTGTATGTTTGTCAGTCAGGATGTAATAATGTGTCAGTCTGAGAGTCCAGACCTTTTGCAGAGGTGAACGTTGCTCTTTAATCTGCTGATAGAAAATATTAAAATATTAAATAACATTAAATATTAAGCCGCAATTCAACTTAGATATGGATGAGAAGAGAAGCTGCTTCACAGTAAAAATCTAAATAGTTTTATTATATAGAGAGAGAACAGCAAATTTAACACAAATGGCGCTTGTCTTCCCTGTATCACAATGATTATCAGGCTGCTGTGGCATGTAGAGAGAAACACACACAGACACACATCATTCTTATGGACAGTCAGACAGTGAGGAGTCTCATTCCTTCGGGAAATTTAGCTGGTGTAGTAGCCTATTACTGAGAGAGGATAGCATGCATAATAAGCACAAATTCCCCCACTGTGTCTACTGAAAAAGCATTTAAATGTTTCACATTGTGAGGATGATAGCATTATGGGACAAGTAAGAATACTGTTATACCAATTAATTTCAGTCGTATTTGGTAAATTAAATTTTATGTAGAGTATGAAATTTATTTATTTTATTTTTTTGTTGCAATATTTACAATATTGCAATGTGCTTAATGGAAAACTCCAGTCTGATTTCATATCAAGTCCTAGAATTTTATTTAAAATATTTCAGTCCTTTGTCTTGGCATTTATATGAAATTTTAACTATATAAAATAAATTAAATTATGATAAATTAAATACATCTTGTAAGTAAGAGTTTCTAAGTTTTAGTTAATAATGCTTTCTATGTATGTTTTCTGGGGCCTTAGGTGTAACAATATTATTTTATTTTAGCATTACCTAATATATTTAAGATAGCTATAGGGCATTAAACAAGTAAATGAGCTAATAAAATTGGCACAGCAGCTGCATCAGATCCTCTACACGGTAAGACTAAGGTGCTCTTGTATGATGGTGATACTATCATAAAATACAGAGCAACCTTAGAGTGTCATTTAGCTGCTGTAATACGTAAAAATTAAACTTAAAAAAATAATTTGATGAAAATTCATCACTGAATCTACACTATATGGCCAAAACAGCCATATGTGGTTCTTCCCCAAACTGTTGGATGCACACAGTTGTCTAGCATGTCTTTGTGTGCTGTAACATTAACAGTTCGTTTTACTGGAATCAAGAGGCCAAAACCTGTTCCAGCATGAGAATGCCCCTGTGTTCAAAGTGAGAGCCATGAAGACATGGTTTACCAAGTTTGGTGTGAAAGAGTGGCCTGCACAGAACCCCGACCTCAACCTCAATGAACACCTTTGAAATGAATTGGAATGATGGCTGCACACCAGGCCTCCTCGCCCGACATCAGTGCCTGACCTCTTGTGCTCTTGTGGGTGAATGGGCACAAATCCTCACAGCCACTTACCAAAATCTAGTGGAAAGCCTTCAGAGAGGAGTGGTGGCTGTTATAACAGCAAAAGGAGACCACCTCCATATTAATGTCCATGATTTTGGAATGGGAAGTTCAATACTCAGGTGTCCATACTTTTGGATATATAGTCAATTTCAGCAATAATATTTTTTTTTTCAACCAGTTTTCTTTGCTGATTATGGCTACATTCTGCTCTTAAATTAGTAACAGGGTTCAAAATAATAGGTTTGGGTTTTTAGCATAGAATTAGCAAATACACAAAATATAACCACTGTCACCCATGCTAATGCATTAAAACATTAAGGACTTACTAATGATTTACTTTCAAGTATTACTGTTTTACATTCATAATTTACTTTCAGTATATAAATTGGATAACAGGGTTGTACCTTCAATGTCACCTTAACAGTCTATATTACAATATCATTAAAATATATATATATATATATATATATATATATATATATATATATATATATATATATATATATATATATATATATATATATATATATATCATCAAGTTATTTGGATGATGCAACTTAAACATGTGACTTGTGGAATATTCCAAATATTCTGGGTGAATGAGTCTAGGCAACAAGGTTTAGTGAATGTTGTGGGACACTAAGATGTACATTTTTCATAATCTATAATGGATTAAGCATGCCTAACATGTTAATGGATTAGTACAAAAATAAATTTTGAACTATTTTAATGACTATATTTCAAGGTTAAAAAACGTTATAGTGGGGTGGGACAGGCAAAAGTGATGTTTCCTATGTTCTGTAGATAGGTGTTATTAATGTTTTAAGTTATTTGTCAGAAACATGGACATATATTGTTGTGAAGCACACTTTACGTATTAAAATTCCTTTAAAATGTCTTTTACTTATATATAATATCAGTGGGACAAAAACGGCTCTGTCGTGGAATCACCTAGGTAATAACATCGATCAAATGTAGCATGAATACTGGGAGAAACTGCATCTAATTGTAATAAGTGCTTAATAAATCCTACATGTTGACTTCTGCAACATATACTGAGGGACTATTTTAAGATAATTTTTCTTAATTTTCTTATCTGAAATAATTGCAACTGACCTACTAGTGGCCACTAGTGGTAGTAGGTCGCTTATGAAAAAGATAGACTAAGTGTATACTTTCAACCAATGTTGTCATGCATTTAATGATTATGTCATGTATTTAATTTATACCTAACAGAATGCATAATTTATGAGTGTTGTAGCCATTTCATTTTCAAGGTAGTTTACGCATTCACTTAGTAAAAACAATAAAAGTTAACTTTGTAATTGTGGTACTTCAGTTTACAAATGATATAAAACCCAAATAAGCTTTATATACCTGGAATAATATATTACAATGTGTTAGGATATTATATACCATATTGTGCTACTGTCTTTGTTTCTCAATATTTTTTACTATGATCAGATTTCGGTTGAAGCTGGTTAGTTTAATACATTATCATTTCTGGACAATTTCTAGTTTATCTACTGAACTCAGTTCAGTTTAAAAGCAGAAATCACTCTTTTCAAAATAGCTGTTCTGGAACTATAGGCCTCCACAGATCCTATAAGGACCTGAAGGGTGAATGTGAGACATCCTAGGAAGCTGCTTAATGCCCTTAAGTGTGCAAAAATTCTTCTAATCTTTAAATCCTCTCCATGCAATGCACCACTGGAAGGGTGCTAAGCCCAGCGCACTCTCTCCCAAAGCCACAGTCCAGCTCTTTTTACATCTAAAGGGTAGTCTGAGTGCATCCATGCTTTAAATAATATCCAAACTGCTGAAGAAATGTGTTTTAAATATATGCTGTTGGTTGGAGGAAGACAGTCCTCCTTTCAAGTGGGATTTAATTTAATGAGTTTAGGTGGGTTTGTTTGATGGCACAAAAGTCCATATACTACACAGCACTCCTAGTGTCAGTGCATTGCCCAGATTTATATAATTATAACAACATAGACAATCTTAGTC
Organism: Cranoglanis bouderius; assembly: GCA_023630585.1. Lineage (NCBI taxonomy): Eukaryota > Metazoa > Chordata > Actinopteri > Siluriformes > Cranoglanididae > Cranoglanis > Cranoglanis bouderius. The sequence continues at coordinate 9,529,740 of CM042549.1, forward strand.
GGAGACTTAATACATTGTGTAAAAAACTAATGCTTGCTGAACGAGTCCAGTAGTCTCTGATATAGAACTGCCATCTGAGACTTAAAAGCCACGCTAGATACAGAACCAAGATTTTAAAAAATGAGTGACTTGTAGAAAGTAATACTTTCTTCTTAAACAAATATCATTTCCTGTGATGGAGTTCCTGCAGAACAGTTTTATTCTTTACCATCTATTGCTAATCCTAAACTTAGATACCTCTGGTAGCTAGATCGTAGATGTAAAATAGCATCTGTCAAACCATGGGTAAATTTTATACATGTCCAAGCAGATTCTCCCGCATAGGTATATGTGGAATGTATTTAATTATAATAAATTGGATATGATATCATTTTAAAAATCTGATTTGGAAAGGTGATTTTTGTGTAGGGAATAGAGTAAAGCTCTATTCTAAAAAATAGAGTTATTGCTGATAATTATACTTGGACTTGACCAGTCAGCAGGTGTGGGTCTCTGCTGGAGTTGGACAGGTAACCTTAATAACTTGATGAGTTACCAGAAATGCAGTGCAGCAGTGGACAGGATTATTTAATTATCTGTGGCCTAAATCATGTTCTGCTGACATTGTGGAACGCATCGGTAATCCCAGGTGCAATATAAAGCAAACGGGATACACCCAGGGTCCATTTGTAGCACAGGCCTGACTCATTCCACCACCATCCCTCAGACATAACTAAAGTCCAGTGCAGAGGGGGCAGCACACCACTCAACCACAGCCATGAATGGAACAGAGGGGCCGTTCTTCTACGTGCCCATGTCCAATGCCACTGGCATTGTGAAGAGTCCATACGATTATCCTCAGTACTACCTAGTGGCACCATGGGCATACGCCATGTTGGGAGCCTACATGTTCTTCCTCATTATCGTCGGCTTTCCAATCAACTTCCTCACGCTGTATGTCACCATTGAGCACAAGAAGCTGCGCACACCTCTAAACTACATCCTCTTGAACTTGGCTGTTGCTGACTTGTTAATGGTATTCGGAGGCTTCACAACCACGGTATACACATCTATGCATGGCTACTTCGTCTTTGGGCGCCTTGGCTGCAACCTGGAAGGCTTCTTTGCAACTTTTGGTGGTATCAACTCACTCTGGTGCCTGGTCGTGCTCTCCATTGAGAGATGGGTAGTTGTTTGCAAACCCATGAGCAACTTCAGGTTTGGAGAGAACCATGCCATCATGGGAGTAGCATTCACCTGGGTCATGGCATTGGCCTGTACCGTGCCCCCCCTGGTCGGCTGGTCCCGTTATATCCCTGAGGGCATGCAGTGCTCATGCGGAATTGACTACTACACTCGTGCAGAGGGGTTCAACAATGAGTCCTTTGTCATCTACATGTTCACGGTCCACTTCTTGACCCCACTATTCATCATCACCTTCTGCTATGGCCGTCTGGTCTGCACTGTCAAGGAGGCTGCAGCTGCACAGCAGGAATCTGAAACCACCCAGAGAGCTGAGCGTGAGGTCACACGCATGGTCATCATCATGTTCATTGGCTACTTGGTTGCCTGGTTGCCCTATGCCAGTGTGGCTTGGTACATCTTCACTCATCAGGGCAGTGAATTCGGACCTGTCTTCATGACCCTCCCAGCCTTCTTTGCCAAAAGCTCCTCATGCTTCAACCCTATCATCTATGTCTGCATGAACAAGCAGTTCCGCCACTGCATGATTACCACCTTGTGCTGCGGCAAGAACCCCTTCGAGGAAGAGGAGGGCGCCTCCACCACTGCCTCCAAGACCGAGGCCTCATCTGTCTCCTCCAGCTCCGTGTCCCCGGCATAAAGACACAAGCCAACTTACTCACTGTAGCAAGACCTACTGGGCACCCCTACAACAGCCACCGAGACGAAGACTTCAGCCCAGAGAATCAAGTGACCACAGCGACTCGCAGAAGTAAAGTCTTTTCACCCTTTTGTATGGTTATACAACCCAATTGGTTCAACTAAAGACAGTTGAGAGAAAGGACGAGCCACGTCCATGTTGTTTCTATAATTTACTAAGTCCAGCATAGATGTGCATATTTTTTGTTTTTAAATATGGCAAAAATGGCAAAAGAAAATAATATCTTAGCACTTTTTAATGTTGGACTCCTAATTTTACTGGCTTTGTCGTGATTGTAGAGGCATGTAATCAAGGCAACATAAAAATAAACTGCACATTGCAAATGAGTAACCCTTTTCATGTTTTAATTGAGCTGCATTGTTAACAAAACATGTTACACTAGCATTTTGAAATGAATAAAAACAGACATATCTGAAATGAGATATTCAATGTGGTGTATTTTCTCCTTCTTACTGGATCTCAGCAATTTATGACTTTCACCTCAAGGATAGAAAGAAGTTGTTTAATATAATCCTTGACATAATATCTGGTTTCAGGGGTATCTGCAAATAAGCATATTAAAAGTACATTAAAGGTTACTTAATCATAAAATGTAATTATATTAATCAAGTAGTAGTGTAGTGTAGAAAAGAAAATAGGAAAGGTAACCAATAACTTTCATGGTAATATTCAATATCTTGTCTTGTAGGTTTACTCTAGTTAAAGTCTATGTTGAAATCAAGGCCCACAGTCACCTTGGATTAAGAGTTGTTTAAGCTTTATGTGGCATTACATCATAAATATTGACACGATGAGCTATGTTTACTTTTTCCCAAGGTCAGCATGGCAAGTAATATATAAGCAGATTATGATTATTTATATCCTGCTCACCTTGTAGACATATATACACAGTGCAGGAAAAAAAGATGAATACACACACACACACACACACACACACGACAACTTGTCTATGGACAGGAAAATTAAATAAGGACCAAGCAACATTAATACACCATGGACTACAGCATCAGCAAGGCATCTAAACAGCAACTAAACAATGGGCACATCGATCATTTAGTGCCCAGAGATTACAGGTGCTGATTATTTGGGTGTTAAGTGGGCCAGAGAACATGGTCCACGGGAGATGTGGCATATACATGAATATATATGAAAAAGCATGTAAAAAAGAAGGTGGCTAATGTAGAAAATTGCCTTAGACAGTTATTGTCTAATTATGTTGCTAAGTTCCATCAGAAGAACTGTAGTTTTACAATCTGGAGAATTCGCATAGCCTGTTAGACAGTTGTGAAGTTAGACAGTTCTCGACATAAAAGCATAGTTTCTTGTTTCCTGTGTTTTGTTGACAATCTTTTATTAAAAAGAAATACCTTGTTCAGTGGTTTTGTTAATTAGAGGATGTTTGTGTAGAAGCTGTTTTTCAGCTTTGTGATATTTATGGAAGTAATGTCCAATTATTATTATTATTTTTTTTTTGCAAAGCAACATACTCGTGGCAGTGATAACTAGACTTGGCTAATCTTGAAAAGATGTAAATAGAAGATGTTTCTGTGGGGGAACAAGTCTTTAAGACACTATCTGTGATGGCAGGGACATGTCAACAAATTTAGTTACTGATGCACCATAGTAGTACTTAATATTTAAATAATAATCAACCATCTTTAGGGTGTAGCACACCTTTTTGTGCATATGTTAAAGTCAAAAATAAAAATGGAGATAGTACAATTGTAGTATAAAATGTTTTTGCCTAGTTGGCCACACCTATTTTAGCTAATAGTATCCTTCACACGCCTAATTTTCATATCCCTTAATGACATCAGCACATACTGAAGCTACTGTTCAGAAGATGTTTTGACAGTCTATTTTCTGTACTCATTGATCACCTTATTAGGAACACCAGTATATCTGCATGTTCATACAATTATTTAATCAGCCAGTCATGTGACAGCAGGACAATGCATAACATCATGCAAATACAAGAGCTTCAGGTAATATTCACACCAAAATGTAATATTAGTGACATGGTGGCATGGTTGTTGGTGCCAGATGGACTGATTTGAGTATTGTAGAAACTGCTGATTTTCACACACAACAGTCTTTAGAGTTTATACAGAATGTTGTTGAAACAAAAAAAACAAAACAAAAAAAAAAAAAAACATCCACTGAGCAGCAGTTCTGCAGGCATAAACACCTTCTTGATGAGAAAGGCCAATGCAGAATGATCAGACAGGTTTGAGCTGCCAGGAAGTCTACAGTAGCTCAAATAAGCACTCTTTACAACTGTGGTGAGCAGACGAGCATCTCAGACCACACAACACCCCATAACATGTCAGATACCAACAACCATGCCAAGATCAAAGCCACAGAGAACTCATTTCCCCCCTTTTTGATTCTGATGTCTGATGTAAACATTATCTGACGTTGTGGATTTCCAGCTGCTGTGGTGTAGCCAAGTTACGAAAGATTTAAGAAACAATCATAAGTGGATTGTTAGTTTGTCTAACCATCCATAGTATTGTTTGTTCAACTGACATGTATTGGTTGTTGGGAAATATATCTCTACTGCCCCAACGGACAAATATATGGATTGATGATTGATCTGTGATCTTTTCAGTATGGACGTGGAGCACGTGTGCTATTTCATTGGTTCCATAATGAAATGTACACTTTTCTTACTGACATTCAGTCCACACACCTTGTTACAGTGCCAGTCTATAATAATACCTACATTACACACAATCTTTGTGATTTGTTTCCATGTCTTCTGCATGAGCCATTTAAAATGCACTCATCAATTTATCAATCCAAATCTCCAGTATATATTTGCCGTAGTGAAAGACTCACCATTATACTGATGTCAGCATACTCACACAGAGATTGGGTTAGTACACTGTAGATACTATCATATTAAATTATAATCATAAACTCCACTACTCAGGAGTTATTCTAACAATAGGATAAAACAAAATGATTTTAATTTTCTACATTTCTTAATCGTTTTTAGAATAGCCCAATATAAAAGAGCGGTTCTTGGGAAAAGTTGCCTTATGTAATATCATGCTAATTGATGAGTTAACAATTTATCCATCTGCCCTTTTTGAGTTGCTCTAATGTCTCTGATGCAGTTGCGCCTCTACAGGTATTGCAGTACTGTACCACTGACACATCAACTCAGTTTGTTTGTGTAGCACTTGTAACAACAGACATTGTCACAGTTCAGCTTTACTGAAATCTGGATGTAGATTTATTTTCTAAGACGACATGAGGAGGAATCCTTGAATGGAACCAGACCCAAAAGGGAACCAATCCTCATATGTAGTGATGTTATGACACTGCATAACATTACTGAACAAGAATATTATTTTGTCAGTAACCTTGCCTTCTTTCACATTCCACAGAAGTGTTCAAGAAACCATCACACTCAGTCTCCATGGCAACCACTCATCAAGGTCCATTGGCCACATCAGTCTCTCATGGGAGGGTTTGGGAGGGTTTGGCTAATGATGATGCCACGCTCACAGACAGCAACGTGATTAACTGGGTGATACACACATACACACACACAAACACACACACACACATACAGAGACACAGAGAGAGAGAGAGAGAGAGAGAGAGAGAGAGAGAGAGAGAGAGAGAGAGAGCACACTTTCTTATGATCCAGATGATGCTGCAACCTGCCAACAATTTACAGTTGGTTCAGAAATTATTCAGACCCCTTCAGTTTTTGCACACTTTATTGTGTTATAGATTTAATTTAAATTGACTTTTTTGTCAGCAGTCTACACACAGTAACCCATAATGGCAGCAAAAACAAGTATTTGGAAATCTTTGCGAATTTATTTATTTATTTAGTACTAGAAGCACCTTTGGCAGCAATTACAGCTTTGGGTCTTCTTAGGTAAGTCTCTACAACTTTGCACACCTGGATTTGGGCAGTTTCTCCCATTCTTCCTGGCAAATCCTTTTAAGCTCAATTAGATCATATGGGCATTGTCAGTAATCTGACATCTTCAGGTCTATCCACAGATGCTCTAAGGAGTTCAAGTCTAGGCTTGGCTGGGCCACTCAAGGACATTCAGTGATTTGTCCGAAAGCCACTCCAGCATTGTCTTGCTGTATGGCTGTATGCTTTGGGTTGATGTTATACTGAACGGTGAACCTTTGCCCCAGTCTGATGCCATGTGCACTTCTTCAAAGACCTTTCTGTATTCGGCTGCATTCATCCTTCCCTCAATTCTAACCAATCTCCCTGACCCTGCTGCTGAGAAGCAACCACATAGCATGATGCTGCCACCACTATCCTTCACTATGGGGATGGTATTAGCCAGTTGATGAGCTACCAGAGAACCTGGTTTTTGCCAGACTTATAGCTTGGAGTTCAGCCCAAAGAGTTAAATTTGTGTCTCATCAGACCAGAGAATCTTTTCCCTCATGCTCACACAGTATGCCTGGCATATGCCACTTACTCAGGAGTGGCTTCTGTCTAACTGGTCTACCATAAAGGCCTGATTGGTGGAGTATTTCCTCATCAGAGGATTTATGAAGTTCTGCTAGAGAACCCATCGGGTTCTTTTTCACCTCCCTGACCAAGGTCCTTCTAGCCCGATTAGCAAGTTTGGTCAGACAGCCCACTCTAAGAAGAGTCCTGATTTCTTGGGTCCTGAGTCTAAAATTTCTTCCATTTCACAATGATGGAGCCCAATGTACTCCTGGGAACATTCAAAGCTTTAGAAACAGTTTTATACCCTTGCCCAGATCTATGTCTCAACACAACTTGATCACAGATGTCTACGGAGAGTTCCTTGGATTTCATGGCTTGATTATGGGTCTGATGTGCACTGTGATTTGTGGGACGTTATACATACAGGTGTGTGCCTTTCTAAATCATGTCCAATTAATTGAATTTACCATAGAAGGACTCCAGTCAATTTCTGGAGACATCTCATAAAAATCAAAGCAAACAGGATGCACCTGAGCTCAATTTGGAGTTCCTTTAGCTTTAGCCCAGGATCTGAATACTTATCCAAATGATAAAAATACATTTTTGCTTTATAATAAATTAGCAAAAAATTATAAAAAAAAACTTATCTATGGTTTGTCATTATGAGTTATTGAGTGTAGACTGATGGTGAAAAATTACATTTGATCCATTTAAAATTAAGTTTATAACAAAAAAATTATGCAAAAACTGAAAGGGTCTGAATACTTTTCAAACCCACTGTATATCTGTAATTCACGTGGAAGCCTAAGTGGCACTGCTACTGATAGTGAAATATTATTATTATATAAAATGTTACATACTATACACTTGCAGAGTAATACAAAAAACCTATAGACAAATAGGACAGAAATCCTCCAAGGGCTTCTTAAAGCTGTAAACATAGATCCCTCACACTAAGTATCTGTACCTTATTACACTACTTATTAATACTTACTATATTAAATTAATAGTGCAGTAAAACATCACACCCATTTTAACATCATGGATTCATATAAAAGAGAGGAATTTTATGAATTTGTATGGAAAACTTTATTTGATAATAAAAATAGCATTCACAGACTTCTTTTTGATAGCTACATATACATTGCGATCCATTTGAAGGAGGAAAGAAAAAGCTTTACTGGATAGGTCAACATCTACTTGTACTTAGACTAACATTATGTATAGCTTCATGAGTCAAATAAAGCTATGGACAATGTAGTATCTATATATGCATAGTGTTTCATAAAAAAGATTGGCCCATATACATGTACTGCTTTCATTTACACAGAAAAAGCATTGAAGTCCAGAGAACATTGCAGAGAGACCACAGACAGTATACAAGTGCTATACAATAAAAAGGCAGGCTATGCATCACGAGATAGTCGGCCCCATCTCATTCTCAAATAACGCCTGATCAACCCCAAATCTTTCCCCACCCCCAAAAAACAAAAAAAAAAAACAAACAAAAAAAACAGATCATCGGTCAGTCGTCTCTGGAATTTTGAAACATGCCTGATTTTGAGTATAAATTACACATATTATCTATGACTCACCGCCTCTGCTTGAGGAGTATAAACAGACCATATCCTTCCTCAAGATGGTGGGTTCTCATAAATTCTCTTTTGTACAAGAAAAGGCAACGGTCTCATCTTTTCCACAGGTTGCTATTACTTACATACAGTAGTAAAAGTCTGTACACGCGACGGTGGCTGACAGGTTAGTGGTTCCATACAGTACTATGAAGATGGCAGCGATGCAACTTGCTGTGTTTTCCGTCGTCATTTTTAGAGACTTCTAGAATCTCGGCTTGTCAAATCTGAAATGTTATATACACAGGCACAAAAAAATGCATTCATACAGACACGCATAGCTCAGCATTAATCATACTCCAGTGCAAAGACATGGAATGGCTCAGGTGGACAGACTGTACCACATCTGCCCTTGTTCAGGACTTTCTTATGGTTTATGTTTGTTATTTCCAGGCTTGCTCTCTTATTTAAAACGGAGAAAGGCATCTATAGACGCTAAGATATCTTTGCTAAGCCCTGAAAACCTATGGACGACAAAATATATATATATTTCCACATTTACTAGGGTCATGTCTGTCAGCTGAATCACTGTTTTTTTTTGTTTTGTTTTTTTTGCATTTGTTTTTTTCAGACTGGCTTCAAGGTAGACACTGGACACAATCTTATCGTTACTGTTCCTTCACTCATTGCTGAAGAATGACGGCCAGTTTGAGACTTTCTGAATAACATGATGAATTAGAAATTTGGCTTGCTTAGGTCAAAGGGGAATTATGCCCTGTGCAGCAGTCCACAGCAATCGAGAGAGAACTTCAGTCAGATAATCACACACAGTAGATCAAGCATCAGAATTTCACTTGGGGAGGAGAAACCATCTCATTCACTTAATTTATGTGCCAATTAAAAAAAATAAATACACTTCAAATATATTATTTCATTAGACAGTAGCATCATAGTTTATATATATATATATATATATATATATATATATATATATATATATATATATATATATATATATATATATATATATATATATATATATATATATATTTAAATTTGCCTTCACTTGAGATGATCAGCTCATATGTAAACACATGTATTCATCCATAAAATGTACAAACACCCTTGTGCTCTGGTCTGCTAAAATTGCAGTTATGAGGAATATATAGGACACACAGCATTAAAAAAATATTAATTAAAAAATTACTTCAAAAATGAAATGAAAGTTAACAGAGGGGGGAATAACGTGCTCTCTTGACTGATCTGACACCGATTTGCACAAAACCTCACTCTCTGATCAACACAACACTGTAGAGATATAAAACAAACAAACAAACAAACAAACAAACAAACAAACAAAATGAATAAAGTAGACATAAGATTGTTCTGTTGCTGTGTTTGTGGCTGGTCTGCAGAATTTTCTTGTCCTGGGATAAAATGTGCAGACATAAAATAAGTCGACTGTGCAATCAATTAATCAATTAATTTATTAATCAACCAATTGAAGAATCAGTCACTCCTTTTACCATTCATTCAAACAATCATTCAGTCACCTCATTAGGTCTTTTAAAACCAGTGTGATATTATCAGCTATCCAGCTGGGTGTGTGTTTATGGTTATGGGTTTCCCATGCTCAGATGCTGAGGTCGGCTTGGTTCTCTTTGTAAAGCCGTCTCTTGGACTGGGGAATTGAGATCGTGCTGTTGGCTTTCATGGCGTTGTAGTAATCCTTCAGCCTGGGAGCGGCCACCTCTTCAAGGTAACTGCTATTGCTGCTGCTGTCTGATTCTCTCCGGTAGCATCTTTGCGGTGTGCCATTGCTCCAAAACCTCTCCTCCCGCTCGCAGGAAGAAAGCCCATTCTTTAGGCCGTAATTGGGTCTCTCTGGAGTGGAGGTGAGGTAGCCCTCTTCTTGGTAGCTCCGGCTGGGTGTCTGTGGCTGCCATTTCTGCTGGGGCTGGAAATGCCTTTCCGGCGTTCCAACCTGTCGGTTTAAAATGTGATTAGAACTATGAGAGACTTGTTCTGGAGAATAATCACGTTGTGAGTGTTCTGCCCTTCGGTCCATGGATTTTGCCCTACGCCGGTCTGGAGAGGAGCCATTTTTACGTGTTGGGGAGCGATCCAAAGAGCCACGGCGTGTTTTTGTGCCTTTCCTTCTCTCTGGGGAGCGATGGCGGCCTCGAGCCTCCCGGTCTGTGGGCTTCTTCCCAAAGCCGCTCTCTTTCCTCAGCGTCTTGAAGAGCTTGGCGATGCCACTTTCTGACTCAGATTTCCTGACTTTGCGGCCAGAGTTCTTCTTGTCGTTTTCAGGTGAACGTGAAGGGGAATGCAAGGGCAAGTGGACACCTCGGGTATTAGCATGATTGTTGCTCCAGGTGTGGTTCTGAGGGTGTTTGGGGTGATGGGTGTGGTCTCTGTACGCCTCCCTACCCAGATCCTTCTCTCGTTCACGCCCTCTACCTCTCTGCCACTGCTCCTGGGACCAGGGGTTTGTGTGGTGTTCTGATGTGTAGCTGTTCTCCAATGGGAGGTGAAAGCGGCCATTGGGCAGCAGCGTTCTCACTTCCGGAATATTTTGTGGCCCGGGTGGGGCAGGGTACCCGTCATTGGGCCCGTCTGCAAAGGAGCATATTTTACATTTAAATTACTTAGACAGAAATAGTAATAAATCACTTGACATATTTACATCTTTTGTTTTAAGCACAGGCAATGCTGTCTAAATCTCAAAGAATATTCCAAACATGAAATGTTTTGTCTGTCAAATGTCCTTAGTTAAAAATGAGTTTAAGTCAAATGTCCAAATTCTATCAAATCTCTTTTTGACAAAATAAATCATGTCTAATGGGTCATACATGCTTAAAACAAGAAACATTTTGGCATTAGTCATTATTCTATGTCATATAAGTTAATGCTGGTGTTGCCCTATTTCTAAAGTGTTTAATGCACTCAGTAGTACAACAGAGACAGTTAGAACTAGTGCTCCAGTAACAAAGTGATGTTATTCTTGAGAATAAAACATTCTGACAACACATATCTTTCACAGATCCATCACAGACAAATAACAGGACATTCATGCAATGTGGGAACACACACTGTGTAAAGCCTTCTTGTGACTCAAAAGAACACTTTTTTTCAACCTTATATATAGGTTGTGGATACACAGAGGAAAGACATAAGCAGAGGAACTTGCTACAACTGTCATGTAGAGACTAAACCCAGATAAATCCATACTACCTACGTTTAACAATCGACACGAGCAGGTACTGCAAACATAGATTATAGCAAGGCAAACATGCTCTTAACGAATATGAATACTAACTAACTGGGTAACACTATAAAAACAGTACCTAATAAGTTTGTTAATATTTTTGTTGCTTTATGACCATTAATAATTGCTATATCATGGGCTATTAAACCTTTACATAGTGATATTTAGTGAATTATTAAATATTTACCAGACCTAATTAAAAACTATGTAGCAAGTAATATTACACCCAATATTAATAAAATAAATCCATTAGAATAATTTGTTATATAATACAGTTGTGCTCATAAATTAACATACCCCTTTCAGAATCCGAAAAATGTTAATTTTTAAAAAATGAGAGATCATTAAAATTTTGTTTTTTATTTAGTGCTGCCCTGAATAAGCTATTTCACATAACAGATGTTTACATATAGTCCATAAGACACAATAATAACTGAATTTACACAAAGGAACCAGTTCAAAAGTTTACATACCCTTGATTCTTAATACTGTGTGTTGTTACCTGGATGATCAACGACTGTTTCTATGTTTTGTGATAGTTGTTCATGAGTCCCTTGTTTGTCCTGAGCAGTTAAACTGCCCACTGTTCTTCAGAAAGATTCTAACAGTTGTGTACGAATCCCTCAATTGTTCTAAGTGTAAAAAGATTGATCTCAAAATCATATAGCCGCTGTTGGAAAGGGGTCAAATATGCAGATGATGCTGGAAAAGCAAAGAATGTGCAGGACCTGGAGTATTTTTCTGAAGAACAGTGGGCAGTTTAACTGCTCAGGACAAACAAGGGACTCATATCACAAAACAGCCGTTGATCATCCAGGTAACACCACACGGTATTAAGAATCAAGTGTATGTAAACTTTTGAACTGGTTCATTTGTGTAAATTCAGTTATTATTGTGTCTTGTAGACTATATGTAAACATCTGTTATGTGAAATAGCTTATTTAAGGTAGTAGTAAATAAAAACCAAAATGCAATTTGAATTTTTAATTATTAACATTTTGCAGATTCTGCAAGAGGTATGTAAATTTATGAGCACAACTGTACATAATTATAGCATTAGTTAATTTCATAACCATTATTAGAGCTTCTTTGATGCTTTACAAATACATGAAATGTGGTTTTAACACTCCCTCGGTGACAACAGGATTAGAAAAAACATGCAAATTGTTTGTGTTGTCACATACAATATCTACATAGCAGTTACACTTTTGGTAAACCTTGTGACAGATGACTCAACTACAGACATAGCCAACAACAATCTCAGGAGAAGAGTGCAGTGACAAACTAGCATAAACATCAACATCAACATCATCTTCGCAAGCATTACGCTGACATGCACCTGTGAGCTGAAATGCTAACTGCAATAGCATGAATCCATACTGCTTTATGGATTCCAGCAATGGGTCAGCAGTCAGTGCAGTGTATTATGGGTAAAATAGCACGGTGGCAAAATGAAAGCGCGACAAAGGTGAGGTGGTGTGGCGTGGTGAGGGGCTGGGATGGTGTAAGCAAAATCCACAGGCTTTAACGAGCATGACAGGGAGAAATCACAAATACAAATGGCGCACTACAAACCGTGGTCTGGTTTTGGCCCATTAGGTAGAAGCAGGGCTCTCCTAGTTTATCATTCCTTAGACATGAAGCGAGATGGGGAGCCATCATCGCTGAGGCAGAGAGAAACAGAGAGCCCGGCAAAAAATGAGAAAGACCAGAGATACACAAGGAAGAGAAGATACAGAGGAGAAATCTTTAGATATTCGGTAAAGACAGAGAAAACTGAGAGCTGTTTCATTTTGATTTTATGAGTTACACCAGGTGTGCACTGGGACTAGGATTAAAAAAAACAAGCAAAAAAAAAAGATAAAAGAAAAGAAAAAGCAGGCAGTCAGATATGAAGCTTGTGGGAGAAAGAAAGGTCACGTTGATTAACATAGGATTGTATTGAATATGGTTAACTGCAAATCATGTTAACTTGTCTGGTGTAAATTGGGCTTTAATCATTTGACTATATGTTGGGAAATAGAACCGACTAAAGGCTAGATTATACTTGGTTCTAGCTATGTTTATGCGTATGCAAGATGGCTGCTGTGTGTGGCCTGTAGTTGTTTGAAGCGTCGCTTGTGCACATCCTCAGAAATGAATGCTATGTGTTTTGAATGGTGCAATACCAGACAGTAGATCACCATGTGCCACTGTGTCCGCAACTCACACAGACTAACATTGTGTCTTAAATCGCATACTTATGAACTTTTCTGAATGTTACAGAGTATATTACACTAGCTGGCATTTCTATTACAGATAGATTAAAAAAAGCTCTCTTTAAACCTAACAAAAGGTCTGTTTTATGTACCAATCTTTTGGATTTTCTAGATTATTAAATACTGTTAAATGTAAGGTCAGAGCTTTTGATTTGAGACAATGCTCATGACAACAATCATAATGACAGTGGGAGGTTTTTAAGAGAAACAGAGTCCCTCAGTCTGTTTAACGGGTCTGTACATTAGTGGCTTGGAAACCAGACAGACAGGGATGTGTTGACTCTCATGTGCCAGCTAGTGGATGTCGCTTTTAATCCTCCAGATTGTGTGTGTGTGTGTGTGTGTGTGTGTGTGTGTGTGTGTGTGTGTGTGTGTGTGTGTGTGTGTGTGTGTGTGTGTGTGTGTGTGTGTGTGAGAACAATGCTTTTCGTGTTGCCACTGTTTCTGCATACGCAAGTCAAGCGTCAAGCATAAACTGGCCTTTAGGTTGCAGAAAAGTGTCCACCCCTGTGTTTTGGAGATTGTGAGTTCGGATCCTGTAGATATATTGCAGTGTACAATATACAAAAAATAACTGTGGGAGTGATTAAAAAACAGTCCCATGCACACCTCTAACACCAGATAAACACTGTTCTCTTAAAATAGCCTGATGGTACAAACAGAAAGTTTGAATTAAATTTACACTGCAGGCAAAACAAGTGACACTTGTAAAAAATAAACTTGTAAATTGTATTTTTATGGGATAACAAAGAGATATTATATGGGATAGTAAAATTTTTATTACAAAATTAAAACTGTAAAAGAATACAAAAGTACAACTTATTCTTAATTTGTTTTTGTATTTTGAAAGTAAAATGTTCAGTTTTATTGCAGCCTTAAAATTTTGATTTAATTCTTAGATTTAATTTAGATTCTTCCTGAAGGCTTGATTAACTGAATCAGTAATTTTGTTTAAACATAAGTAAAACCTGGTCAAGACTTCCAACTAATGATATATTTTGACAGTAAACATGTAGTGTTGGTTATCAGCAAATTGACTTAATAATAACAAATTTTATAAACTTTATCGATTACATTTTTGCTTCCATATTTTAGGCCTGAAGTGCATAAAGAAAAATGAAGAACTTGGAAAAAAGTATTTCAGTTAAAGGTAGTCTTATATTTAAAGAAATTATAAAACAAAATAGGCAAGTGATAACAATGTGGACATTGTGTTCTATTTTAAAAAAAAGTTCAATACAGGAGAAATTGAAGTAAATTAAAGACTAGAGAGATAGACATTTTAGAGGACACAAGATAACAGCAGAAATAAAAATAAATATCTGAAAAATGATATGCATATCATATGTACCCACCATATTCAGGCACAGAGCCATCACCTCTCTTCAAGACCAATCTCGCTCGCCGACCACCATTCTTGATGAGCTCGATGGCACGGGAATGTTTCATGTTCTTAGTGCTCTCTCCATTAATCTCCAAAATCTCATCTCCTACCTGAAAGCCAGAAGATTGTAAACATTAAAACATACTTCTCTGATGGGTGAAATTCAGATATACAGTACTGTGCAAATGTTTTAGGCACATGCAAAGAAATGCTGTAGAGCAAAGATGCCTTCAAAATAATGAAATTAAATGTTTCTACATTTAAAAAAAAAAAATACTGCAAAGAGCAGTAAACAGTAGTAAATGAAACAATCATTTACTATATTGAAACAGCCAATATTTGGTGTGACAAAAAAAATAAAAATAAAAATAGTAGTCTCCGGTACAATTAGTGCAGTTTTATAAGGAAATGAGCTGGTAAGTTTTATTGAGCATCTTGCAGAACCAGACACAGTTCTTCTGGAGACTCTGACTTTCGCACTTGCTTCTTACTTCTGCAGCAAAACCCAGCAGCCTTCATTGTGTTTTTTGTCTGAAAAATGTCTCTTACGTAATATGCTGCTTTCTTTAATGACATAAAAACATTTTTCTGTAACATTTAATTTCGTGCTAGAAAACTAATGTTTGGGAATCTAAAATGTTTTTTGTACTGACTTGATGATGTAGAAGTCATAAAATAAAAAATCTATAACAAAGTTTGTACTAAAAAAATAGAGTGCCTAAAACTTTTGCACAGTACTGTATATAAATTTAAGAAGAAGCAAAAACTAGCAGTCTGCTAGCAGAGCCACCCAGAAGTAGTGGCACCCTTCATAAAAATGAGCACAAATTATTCAATAAAATAAACATTACATAAAATAATTACAATTTTCCACAAACAAACTGTCTCCCATTACCAGGGGAAAAGCCAAAGAACTTTCAAGGGACAGATGGCTGTTGACCCACACAAAATCAGGTAATGGATATAAAAACATATGTAGTTAAAATTACAATTAAGCACAACTAGGGCCATAGCAAAAGGTTTCATATGTATGGAAATTTGCCAAGAATTGGGCCCATGTGCAAACTGTCCCTCCACACAGTGAAGAGCAAACAAAGATCCCAAAAATTATAGTTTTAGAATTACAGCATTTAGTTGATTCTTGTGGTTGTCATGTTCCAAAATCAACAGTGAAACACGGAGTGTGGCAAAAGATGTTGGTTGTTCCCAATCAGCTGTGTCTAAAATTTGGCACAAGTATAAACAAAATGGGAAGGTTATAAAAGGAAAATATTATTTTTCATTAGTGAAGTCCATGTCTCAAAGAATTCAGGCCGTCATATAAGCCAAAGGAGAAGCAACAAAGTACTAACTGTGATTTTTTTGTTGATGATTCCATAATTTTTTCCTCAACTATGAGCGATTCCATAATTTTTTTCTCTACTTGATCTGGAAAAAAATATGCCATTAATTAAAACAATTTAATTTGTTTGAAGTATGTTTCACGAAGCCAGAATGTTTGGCTATTCAGCAAAAATTGTTTTGTGTTCCTTATTATAAATAAACAAACAAAATAAAAAAAATGCAATTTTGCGATGACCATCTCAGTCTCTGGATTTGAACCCCCCTGAAACAATGTAGTCAGAATTGTAAGTCCACATGCACAAACCATGGGTCAATGATGATAAAAACATTATGTTTGAAAACAACATAATTTTATAAAACCATATGTTTTTTGCTCAATTTTATAATGGGTACCAATAATTCTGGAGTGTGCCATGTTCCAGCAAAAACGTAATTAATCAATATTAAGGTATACTTTTGTAACTAATACAATTTAGAGTTATGCCAAAGGTCAAGAATGTCCAGCAGGATCTGGTAACCCTTGACCTCTGACATAAATATGAAACCCAGGCTCACCCTCATCTTGCCATTTCTCACTGCAGCTCCATCTTCTGCAAGTCTCAATACATACAAGTCCATGTTATACTCCTTCCCACCTCTCAGGCTGAAGCCAAAGCCTTTATTGTCTCTTTCCAGGTCCACAGAGTAATACTCAGCTTCCTGCATTCACACACATACACACACACACAACACACACACACACACACACACACACACACACACACACACACACACACACACACACATATTAAACAGAAATCAAGCTAAAAGCAGCATCAAGGCTAGACGACTGCCTCAAAATGACATCCTGTAGGCAAGGTACAGTAGTATATCTAAAGTGTATTTCATATTTTCACTTTTATTGAGTCAGGCAAGTTGGTGTAGATACGATTAGAGTATCAAGCAGATCTTTGGCCTTGGATGTTTTAGCACAAATCAGCATGTGGTCAGATGACTCAAACAATACTTAACACACTGCTGTCCCCCCAACACCCACTGGACTAATCAAGATGCTTCCCAACACCCACCTGGACTGGCCAAGCTCCTTCTCAACACCCACCTGAACTAATCAAGACCCATCCCAACATGCACTTGGACTAATCAAGACCCTTACCAACACCCACCTGAACTAATCAAGACCCTTCCCAATACACTTGGACAAATCAAGACCCTTCCCAACACATCAATAACAACACGTACAGGTCCCAGCCTGCGGGCCGAATGTTTAACGCCACTAGGGTAAAGTCTACATATTACAGACAAACATTTGACCTTAATACTACAGGACAAAACAAAGGCACAGCTCAGATCAGCACATGGGAGAGAAATGTAGCACTTACCTGATGAGACATTTGTGTTCCAGGTTGGGGCGGAGCCTGTTTTGATTTGTTGTTTCTGTAGGGAAATAAAAAAAATGGATGACTATATACACAACCCTAAAGCAGCCAATCATTCAGCTTGTCAAAATCTAACAAAAATACTCCATCAGTGCATCAAAGAAGACTGAGTATTGTGTCTGTGTATGTGTGTGTGTGTGTGTGTGTGTGTGTGTGTGTGTGTGTGTGTGTGTGTTCTGTGTTTTGTGATTCAGAAACGTGGTAAAAACAACAAAGTAATACATTTAAGGTTAGTATTCTGTAAATTAATTTTTATTTGTGTATGTGTGGGGCAATGCTTATGCCTCTCACTCACCTGGACTCAGTGCTGCTTTGAGGTGTGTGTGTGGTGGTGATTGTGGCAATTTTCTCAGCATTGGTCAGCAGGGCGGCATTTGAAGATTCTTTTTTTTAAGAGAGACATAAATTCATGTCACCAGGGAGATTAGAGTATGTGAGTATCAAACAAGTTACTTAAATGGTGTTAGCAGACTTCAAGCTAAACAAACTAAAACATCTGAATTCATTCCCCAAATAAGAAAAAAAATAAATCTAGTTTAAAAAGATGAATGAATACTTTTAGATTTTTGTGGATGATTACTCATTCACAGACTTCAGGTCTGAGCTCAGAATTACAGATACTACCAGCAATGCCTCGACTCTCTCCTATTCCAATTCCCTCTCCATTATTCCCTACACACAGTCTGTCTCCCCTTGCTCTGGTACCCTGCAATAAGTTCTCTCTTGCGGTCTCTCCCTCTGTATTCCCCTGTGGTGACAGAGATAAAAATAGCTGCTCCTGTCATAGTCTTTAACGCAAACTGCCATCCTCCTTGGGTGTGTGTTTGTGTGTGCAGTCAACAATCCTACAGCTAAAATTCGTCCTCGCAGTGCAGCATGCCCTATTCTCTCATTCTCACAGAGATATTTAAGAGCTGGACAGTTGAATGGCAGTGCACACACGCTCTTACTGGTCTACAGATGTTTGCACTCAGCTAATCAGCAGACTCCACGAGCTGCACTGCTGTGCTGCTTGAATGATCATGTACGTCTGTATTTCTCTATTTCTTTACCTACAAATACAAATGTACAAATGTACCTTTTCCTTTTTTATTTTTGTTAATAACACGACGCGGCACTGAATTAGTTTGAGAATGTTGTCAGCGATGAAACTGAAGCAGACTTGGAAAGCTTCTACCCAGACACATCTGCCATCTAATTAAATAACTCTGGAGATTAGACACCAGTGTGTTAAATTTGGGTCATAAATATAATCAGTGTGACTGATTAACAGTACAATCTAAACAAGAATATATAATTATCTAATACTGCAATGTTGAATATTGTGTCATTTCTGCAAATACTGACAGAGATCCAGAATGATATGAGATCTAGATCAGTACTTAGATAGCTTGTTTCCACGTTCTAACATGTTCCAAAGCAAAAGACTTGCTTCTTGGCAGGCAAAACTGCTTCAGTTCCAGTCTTGAAATGCTGCAATGACATCAGGGCCTTACAGGCGGCATCATTACATCACCATAACAACAGCTTGAGAAACTCATTTATTTTAATGACCATCATTATAATAAGTCATGAGCTGGTGGGGGATGGGGGTGTGTGTGTGAGTTGAAGATTATTGTTAGAAAATGAAAATATTACAACCATGAATCAGTAGTTTCAGGTGGAAACAACCATTTTACTGCCAACTGCAACGAACTAAATCGAGCTACATTTCTAAAACTATGCAATGATTCCTTTGTATTATACTCTTACTTGACTTATGAAAATTGGCCTTCTTGAAAAGTGCTTGCTGATTAGCTTCTATTTCTTGTCTGATTATCACTGTGGCATAGTCCAAAGACAGACGCCACTTAGAGGCGTGAAAATGTCTGTAATGCACTTTAGTGGAAGGTTACGGACAAAAAAGTAATTTTGGATTTTTGTTAAGCTATTAGTATAGTTGAATCGTGCAAAATCTGACCAGAGATTCGGGCTAATGAGGGAAAAAGTCACGTCTGATTTCAGGCTTTCTTTAAGCAAATAACAAATTATTTTAGGGAAGAATTCAGTAATCTTTGTTTGAGAAGTTAACACAACTTAATTAGTTTCCAATAAGTGATTAAATAAAAATGGTTCTCCTATTTAGGTAGAACTGAATGTTTTGCATATAAAGTTTGGTTTCATTGTTTCAGTAAATAAAGTGGATATGTGTGCTTCAGTGGGTCCGAAAATATGATAATGCATGGTTTAAAACTCACCGTCTCCTGGGATGATGCGCAGTGTGACCGTGTTCCCAGCCTCTTTGATCAGGTTGACGATGTCTGAGTGGGATTTGTTGGTTATGGAGCAGCTGTTGACAGCGAGGATGCGATCGCCCACTTTCAGTTTCCCACAGCGATCCGCCGGGCTGGCCTCAATGATCCGCCCTATTTTATGGGGCATGGCCACACACGCGTTTCCAGCTGCTGCGTCAAAAGCAGTGTGTGTGTGTGTGTGTGTGTGTGTGTGTGTGTGTGTGTAAGCATGTGATAGAGGACAGGAAGGCACACAGTGATGAAGAACCAGGGTAACAAGAACATAGCAATGAATAGAAAGGTGTAATTTGAGACACAGTCCATAATTTGTTTCCCGAGGTTGAAGAAGCAGAGAAAAAGGGAAAAAGGGGAGAAAAATGGAAGAACAGAATTAATTCAGCAAGCAACCAAGCCAACTCCACTCATATCACTCATCATCCAATCAAATAGTCTAGTCAAATCAGGCTACAGTTAATGTGTCATGTAATTAAGCCGGTAGCAAGAGGCAAATCACTGGAAGTCATTATTCAGGTGGAACTGAGCTCTCATCCCCCAATGCTGTAGAGAGATGTGCATTTTTAATTTAATGCTCTGTGCATGCATACCTTTAAATCAAACAGCTGGTTGATGTATAAGATTGAGCGAGGAGGTGTAGAAGTGTAAATCATGGTTACAAGAGTGTTTCTGTGTGCATGTGTGTGGTGGAAGACTTATAAATTACTATCATGTAAAACAAATCTAAGAATATCACCTGTGTCAGCGGCACTTCTTGACACGTTTACGCGCATATGCATGTGCACGCACACGCGCACACACCCAGCCTCACAGTTCTATTTTTTGACTCCCTGTCATTTATACTTACTTAAGCCACAACACATGTATAAGTCAAGTGCACCATGCAATATTTTTCAGTGTGCCTTATATGACTACACACACACACACACACACACAGCAGTCCCATAGCACAGACCCTGCAGAATCACAGCATCTGCTGCGGCCCATTCAAACACTCATCAATTAACTTTGATTCAGCCTATGATTATGAGATCATTATGATTCTCTACAGAAATGTGAGGATCGTTGGACCATCAGTGAGACCTTGTGGTGACACTGCAGCAACAGATCACGTACATACACTCATACACACACTCTTTCGCCCTCCATCTCTAAACTACCGCTATCTAATTGACATTATTTCATCACCCATAGATTTACATAATTGGTATGGACAGCTACGAACTGCACTTGGTAAACAGCAATTCTGCACTTGCTGAGAAAGTTGAATGTGTGATGAGGATGGACTAATATGTACTGTATGCAAGTAAAGCCCACACTCTCTCGCAACATGCTCTTACCGAATGTAGTGCCGGCATCAGGCCGTGACACAGATGAGACAATGACAAAGCCGAAGCCCTCGTTCTCGCCCCTTTGGATCTCTACGTCATACGGCTGTAGGGTAGCGGGCACTGCGGGCACCACGGCGGGCACCACAGCACTGCCGCTTCCTCCTCCACCACCGCTGCCAATGCCACTGGTGGAGCCTGAGCCCGAGCTGACTGTATTCAAGGAGTTCTGGCTGCCCTGCGGCGTGCGCTTCTCCTCAGTCAGAGATGGTGCCTGAGTGCTGCTGTGGTGAGACGAGGCAGGGGACGGAGGCACGTCTCCCTCACCCTTACACACTGCATACAAAATTTTTTTAAAATAAACAATTTTGTTACAAAAAATTCAGATGAAAGTATTGACATTAGAACTCCATTACTATTTTATTATGTAATGTATAATATAATGTATAAATAAAACTATTTTATTTATAATGTTAGATGACACAACAGAGAAGCAACAATGGAAGGCTATCACGTAAGGTATAAAACACAACAGGGTGTGCTGTTATAGGTATATAATCAACAACAAGGTGGTGTGATGCGACCCTGACACAGAGCAGATTTAACTTTACCAGCCAGAAGTTGATTATTTTCCAATAACAGCTTGTTAAGTGTTATACATATTACACCACAGCAACAAGCCAACATTAACAATAATGAAACATCATACCTTTTATTCATCTATAGTTATCTTTAATGTTATGGAACATCCAGAAACAAGTTAGTTCCTGTCATCACAGCTATAAACAGTTGTTCCCTCACTGGCCTCTCTTTTTTCCTCTTTCCTGAAGTGTCAGAAAACTTAAAGCTTTACCTCTTATTGTTGCAAAGCGCAGACACTGGTGACTCCTTTCATAAACGCTCTATAATAAACGACGATTCACAGAAAACTACACCATATCAACAATTACATTTTGATAATTAATCCGTTTATGTGGAGCGTCTGCTATGTAAGTCCCTGTGTAAGTCCTGTGAAATGATAACATATTAGATCAAGCACATTAACATAAACCTTGCAGCCAGAACATCTGTCAGAGAAAATTAACTGAAACCTTCTGACCAATCAGAATTGAGCACTCAACAGGACTATGGCACTATTAAGAATTTTATGTAAAATCACAGTCAATGTAAAAGTAACTGCTGTGCTAAAAATGGTCCATCACCTAAATAATATCTGGCCGGTCTTGACGGACGAGGTAGAGGAGAGCTGACAAATTGTGTACAACAACAGTTGGGCTACAGTCAATAATTATATACATATAAAATGACCTATATGATAGTTGTACCTAAGACATTTCCAGTAAAGTGTAGTAATAAGCTGGGTGTACCTAATGAACTGTCAACTGAGTGTATCTACCTTTTATATGTATGAATCTTTCATAATACTGAGTGCTTGCACCAACTTTTTAACTTGTGCAACTGAGTCCACTTCATATTTTTTTTAAATAAGCTTTCCACTTACATGTTTTTTTTTTCTTTTTCTGTCTTTAGTTCAAGCCAAACTAAGTCAAACTAAACTAAATGAAAACAGATCTACCTGGAAGATGGTGTGTGTATTTTTGGATATGTGTGAATACCTCCGTAGCTTGTTTTGCGGCGGACTGTGAGATTGACGTGGCCCTGTTTGGCTGCCTGCTGCATGAGCTGCACCACCAGCTGGTGGGATTTGCCCACCACGGCTGTTCCGTCCACACATATCAGCTCATCCCCAGAGCGCAGGCGTCCATCCTCATCTGCTGCGCCATACTTCACTATGTGGCCAATGTAGATCTAATACATTAATAAAACACACGCACACACAGTATTAGCCTCTCTTTCCTGTGTTAATAACACACTTTCTATTATGAGATCGATCAATCAAATAAAGGTGCTATGTTTAAGCATTGGCTAGGCGTGTGGCCATAAACACATTGCTCACATACTTTTGGCATGTCTGGACAAGAACATTCAGACTTATTGATCTCTCTTTGAATGAGGGTGTTATTTTGAAAGCTGTTGAAATAACATGTATTTGTGTTGAATTCTAATTAGTTTCTAAGTAAGACAGTACAGATCCACAGATTTATACAACAGCAAAGTGTGTGAGCATCGCACCGGTTCTCCAGGTTCATTCCCGCCAAGGATCCTGAAGCCGAAGCCTGTGTCTTTTCTCCAGAGAAAGATGTCTTGTTCTTGAGAGTCCGGCACTAAAATATACAATGATCAGTAACATATGAATGAATGAATGAATGAATGAGCCAGTATTAAATACTGTCAATATGCACTCTAATTCAAAAGGGAAGGACCAATTTTTTCTTCAAGTAACAAATCTACAGGTCTAAAGGGATGGATTAAAGACAACAGAGAAATATAAAAGATGTATATATAAAATAAAAAAAAAAAATAAAAAAAAAAACATTATTTCCACTTATACCTGAGGCACACCCAAAACAAGCTCAAGCTGTAAGGCTTTATTCAGCAAAACATACTGTACAAATGTGTATATTGAAAATAT
This sequence comes from Cranoglanis bouderius, assembly GCA_023630585.1. Lineage (NCBI taxonomy): Eukaryota > Metazoa > Chordata > Actinopteri > Siluriformes > Cranoglanididae > Cranoglanis > Cranoglanis bouderius. The sequence continues at coordinate 9,553,476 of CM042549.1, forward strand.
CACAATAAAGGCTTTCCAGTCTTGCAAACACATGTGCAGACTCCTTATGCATACCCTAATGCATATATTCTCTGTCTCTCTAGAGATCCTAAAATGTGGTCAGAGAGAAAGACATGAAGGTGTAACATAAACACAAAGCTAGAATAGAAAGCTGTTTAGAATAGCTTTCTGCTATTATAACTAACCAAATACGCTATATATAAATGTACCAGAACAAATACATACAACTTAAACTTGTACGAAGTTTGAAGCAAAATTCAAGAAAATCACAGAAACTATTATGAAAAATACTTTTAAAATGTCAAAATTAGTACTTTGTAATTTTGTGCACATTATCAAGCAGTCCTAATGATTTAAGTATCACTGTACTAAGCTCTCTCTCTCTCACACACACACAGTCACATTGATCATTATGGGGTATTTATCTAATTGTGTAGCTAAATATTGCAATGCCTAACTGTAACATCTCTATCCTGAAAAACTGTTTAGCTCTTACTTTTTCCAATAAAAGCAAAATTACCATGTATTCCTATAATCACTCATTAAGAGGGCAAAGATGTTAATGCACGTGTATGACTGAGCACATTGAGAAGGCGAGAAAGGGACTCCAGTCCAAAAGTGTAAGAATGCCAGGCTGGTAGGGGAATTAAACTGGCACTGATTCAACAACACGTGTGTGAATGACTGTTACGTGGTCAAAGGTTCAGCAGATGGGTCCCAATTCCCACATCTCATTAGCCTGCCCCTGGCCTTTATCTGGTCCAATCAGGCCTCACACTGAGCAAAAGGGGCAGGATCTAAGCCAATCAGAATGCAAGGCACAAGTTTCCACATGGACAAACAGCAAAATGGCCCCCACAGGACGCTCAGCACGAGTCGTTTAAAAAGCTTGACTAAAGCGCCTGGCCAACGCCCCAAAACCCAGCATCGATCGTTTAACTGTGCTAGCTGCTCCTCATGGATCGTTTAACAGGCCTGACTGGGTGCTGGCAGCATCGGTGGACACTCGGAAGGCACCAAATGCTGCTATTAGTGAACAATCTGTCAAGCAAAACATACATGCACATGCACGCACACACACACACACACACACACACACACACACACACACACACACACACACACACAGAGCTGAACTTATTCTGACCTGAGCTGAGAAAGAACTACAATACAGTTCCAGATGAATTATAGATAACAGAGTGCATGCTTTAAATTTGCATAACTCTTTTGCAGACAACACGAGTGGCATATACAGGTGCATCTCAATAAATTAGAATGTCGTGGAAAAGTTCATTTATTTCAGTAATTCAACTCAAATTGTGAAACTCGTGTATTAAATAAATTCAATGCACACAGACTGAAGTAGTTTAAGTCTTTGGTTCTTTTAATTGTGATGATTTTGGCTCACATTTAACAAAAACCCACCAATTCACTATCTCAACAAATTAGAATACTTCATAAGACCAATAAAAAAACATTTTTAGTGAATTGTTGGCCTTCTGGAAAGTATGTTCATTTACTGTAC